>MU843821.1:0-23180 GCA_030867255.1 Colletotrichum somersetense | reverse complement strand
AACGCCTTCCCTTCTTTCATTCTAGCGCCGTCACTGCGGGAAGGAAGCTGCATCGCGGTACCTACCTGGTCCTTCTCGTGGCAGGCATCTCCATGGATGAGGAGGAAGGAAAGGGGAGGCAAAACAGATGAGAGACGGGGAGGAAAAAGCAGATGGTGGTGAATGAAAGTAGAAGAAGAAGAGGAATAAAGAAAAAGAAAAAACAACCAGGAACCAGCAATGCAATGCGCGCGAACTGTGTATCCCGACATGTCCTGAGTCGGGGGAGACTCGCCCTTCTCATCCCTCCAAGGTTCAGGCCAGCTCTTCCCGGCCGCTGAAGAGCGGAGCGCGTGCGACTTCCCACACACTATCGCGCCAGAGATTTGACGGATCGTCAGACGGGTCTCGCTCGCACGAATCTCGCTTTGTTGTTGTAGTGTATGTGGTGGACATGGACAGTGGCCGAACGGGCCAACGTTGGTGCGACTTGACCTGGACCTGACTGGGTCGTTCACTTTCGGATTTTGGACCTGACTAGGTAGACTGCGGCCTCCCCCTTCCCTCGTCATCCTCCATCGCTATCTCTCTTCCCAATTCCGCTCCGTCGGCCGTCCTAGTCGGTCGCTTGGTCGGATGAAAGAGAACACTTGGTGACAATCGGAGGGGGGTTCGGTTCGCAAGACAGGTTGTCCGGTGTACGGACCGGCTGACTTGCCACAATTGAACTGCATCCATCCATCCAATCCAATCCAATCCAATCCAATCCAATCCAATCCAATCCAATCCAGTCCAATCCAATCCAATCCAGTCCAATCCAATCCACCATCCATCGTCATCTCGCCTCCGGACCTCCGTGCTCTGGTTTTGCCGTCGGTCGTTATCGTCGACGGATATACGATTACTACACAATTGGTTATCGGTCGGCCCCTAACCCAACCTCCGGTGCCGAGCTTTTGCGTGAATTGCGCGAATTGCGTCTCGTTATTCCCGTGTCCCCCCAGGATGGCGGTTAAGCGCTTCCCGGTTCCCATACTCGCGCCCACTCACTTTCCCCCGGGCGCGAGAGAGAGAGAGAGAGAGAGAGAGCCATGACGTCCCAGAACGAGCTAAGCGGCGTTCTGGTTCCTCCTGTAGGATCGGGTGTGGTGGGTGTCAAGTCCCAAGTCAGTCGAGCCCGGTTCCGTGTCCGGGCAAGGGCTAAGCAAAGCCTGGCAGGTCACGTCACGTCACTTGGTCAATTGAAGCAAGCTGAAGGCATTGATTGCTCTCATTTCGAGGCGGGCCAATATCCCGCATCGTGCTTTGTGCGAATGCTGTCTGCATTGCACAAAAAACCTCCCCCCTCGGTTTTCGTTCCTTTGCCGGTGTTGCTTGACCCGCAAGCCCACAACGCCGATTCATTTCCCGCTCCCATCCAATATTGCGGTGATTTCTTCCCCATTTTCCCCATGTGCCCCTCTCCGCCCAGGCATTAATCGGACGCAGTATGCGTAATGGGCATGCATGTGTGCTACATACTACTGGGTATCCGTACTGCTACTATTACTGCTACTATTACTGCTACTATTACTGCTACTACCAACGTATTTCACAAATCTTGCCCTCGTCCAGCGCTGCTGTTCCAGGCAGCCAGTCCCCGTTTGACGACACCGTTGCACTCGACCCAGATTGGGGTTTTGGCTCGGCCGGGGATCAAGCCTTGGCGGGTTTCTCCCCATTGTATGTTTTGCCGTTCGAGTTTTGGGTTAAGAAAAGACGGGCAGCAGCAGCGCCCCCCATGGCAGAAACCAAAATAAAACCTGCAAAGTAACTAACTAGACATATCACATAGTACCTAGCTATTAAGAATAATTTAAGAACAGGGGGAGGGGGAAACTGTTCGAGGCAAACGCGCAACGTTGCTGTTAAGTGATCTGGATGGTTCACGTATAGCCTCAACCCAAGGCCCGACGCGAGGCAGATCGCACAGGAGTGTTTCCAAGGCAAGACTTGGCGATTCGTTGGTTCCGGGGGTCGGACAGGGACTCTGGCAGTTAGGTAATAGGGTGTGCTTGTGTTACCATGGAGGACCTTACCACACACATATAGCCAAACGCTCATCGCCGCGGTCTATTCCGGGGATTTCTTGGCGCGACCTTTCACTCTCTCTCTCCCGACCTCTCATGGGCCGGAGACTACATGGCGGCGGCGGTACCGTACGGCCCAGACGTGGACATGACAATTCAGAGGCTTGGCAGAGAAGCTTTGTGCCAAGTTGTCCCCCTCCCACTCCGCGGCGTCGTCCGCACTGTACGGCGGAAACGAGCACTGAGTTTTTTTGGGGTGGCAGTGAAGAGGGACTTTGAAGGACATAGAGCCACAATAGAGACATATTACATAGTACACGCAGAGAGGCGCAGGCAGGGGGGGGGCGACCGAGAAAAAGAGAGAGAGAGAGAGAAGGGGCCAATTGAATTGGATGTAATTATGCAAGTGCCGTGTCATTGTCGGTGCAGAAATTTGCAGATATGCAAGCGCGCAATCCGGACTTGTTCGTTGCGACGAGAATGCCAAGATAAGTGTGACCAAAAAAAAAAATAGTGTCGCTCAGTAGGTACCTAGGGTGAGAGAAGGAGCGACAGAGAAAAAAAAAAAAAAACAAGGTTCAGGTACCAAGGTACCTTCCACCTCTTTAGTGCTGTGAGCTTATCGTGTGCGGCTAGTGCGGCCAGGCGAGTACTATGGTACCTGGACTAGTACGGAAGGTGGTGGGGTGGGGGATCCTGGGTCGTATTGGTCGTCGAGGGAAAGAACGAAGACGACGACGGAGGCGCGTCACGTGATGCGGGTTTCGGAGCATAGCTGAAACTGTCGCGACCAAGGGGCTGGACGAAGCATTCCTGGCGGTACGTACCTTAGCTGAGCCGAACAGACCTTGACCACAAGCAAGCAAGCAAGCAAGCAAGCACTGCGCTGCGTAGCGTACCTTCCCTACCTCGGTGTACACTGCTTGCTTCGTACTCTACGGTGGAATTGCAATGGAGCAGAAGAGTCCCAAGTCCACCGATGGTCAAACGCCTCCCACGGAACATGTCCTTGGCCAGGGGGTGTGCCCGGGTCCGCGCTCAACCAGGACTGCCTGCCTACCCAGTTTACTACACTACGTAGTGAGCGTGGTGCTAGGAAGGGAAACCGATGGGACAGACACCGTTCTGCCGCCGACTCTCACCTCTGGAGGAGATCTCTGCCGCTTTCTGGCGCGCGCGCGGAGCGTTGCCCGAGAACAGCTTCGATTCGACGAAATCTCGGAATTATGCACTATACCTACGGTACAGGAGGAGTCTTCCTTTTCCTCGGTCCAGTGCCCAGCAACAACCGTACGTACATACATAGTAGGTACATATTGCCCACTATGCTACTGAGGCATTTATTTTGAGAAGCGAGGGACTTGAAGTTTACCACCATCTCCACGCTCCGCCTCCATACAAGAACAAGTCACTAGAGAGTTTCCTCGTCGAAACGCACGACTCACGCCGGCTTCCCCTTGTTGTTAGATATCCATCCTCACATCCTGGCAGATGAGACAGCAACTTGTCTCTGTCTTGATAGGTCGGCCCGTCTAATGGGGACCTGGGGAGAACCAATTTACCCTAGAAACTGGCCAATATTCTTTCTTGGACGCACACCAGCCGCACCCACTCACCACTCAATTCCAACGGGAGCCGCCATTCATGAGAAAGACGCCGACCAGGTCCCCACGTCAAGCAACCCCGTCGTCCATCGCTCACTCCCACACGCCCATGCCCATGCCCAAGCCCCACGCCCACGGCCGTTTCCTCTCTGCCTGCCACTTCCCAGTTAGCTCCCAACTCTGGTCTGGTCTTGTCAGGTCGCCGTCGAGGCTGTAACCTCGACGGTCGAGTACGTACCTCGGGTACCGCCTCATCTGCAGCGCCGCCCACCCGACAAACATGTTCCCTCCCCCCCTTCGTCTCTTCCGCCTCGAAATAGCATCGACGTCGTCGCTGGCCCGCCCGGTCACAGTGTGCGGGTTTTTCCCTCACCCGCATCGGTTTTGATGCTTGCAACCTCTTGGCGTTGATCCGAGCAAGACGGGGTACCTAGCTACACGCTGGTCCCTTGTTCACTCACACACCACACACACGCAGCTCTTACACACACACACACACACACACATACACACACACACACACACACACACACACACCTTTACACACACCTTCACACGCATGCCGACGCCGCCGCCGTCTCTTGCCTCCATCGCTGTGCTGTGCTCCGTACCCCCATCCATCCATTGCACAATGCCAGCCCAGCCCAGACAGGTCACTCCCCATGCCGCCTCGCCTTGCCTTGGTCCCATCTTCTCGTTCCCATCCACGCATGTTCCTCGACCACTCCGGCCTCGCCGTTTGACAGATGTAATATAATATGCCCCATTCTCCCACCATGGTTCACATCTCTTCTGGCCTAGCCTTCGTCCTCACCCTGCTCTGCCCCTCCGTCCTGTCTCTCACACTCTCTACCCTCGTCATATCTCTCTCCTCTCCCCTCTACACTCTCTCTATATATACCTCCGTCCTGCCTGCGCTCCCCTCGACTGCTACAGCTGGACTGTAATCCTTTTCCGACAGTTTATGGCACCATACAAAATGGCGGGCTTAATAGGAAAAGGAGGCAACAAGCACTACCCTCAACCCATCAGCACTGAAGATGAGGACCAGGATCTCGAGACCGGCAACTTCATCCAGGAGCGCGCCAGGAACAACCGCGTCGAGGGCGGTGCTGGCGAGGCCGGTTCCAACGAGGAGTACAGATCGTGAGTTTTACCCCCTCTCTTACACGCCATTGGCTCCGAGGCTGACGGCTTTTCTTCCCCCGACTACAGTCTAGTCCGTTACATCGAGACCTACCGTGACCCCAACGCCGAGGTTGAGGAGACTGAGGCGCCTACCGCTAAGAAGGTCCCGAAATGGATGTTCTGGAAGAAGGCCGCCGCCGAGGGCGCTGGCTCCAGCGGCTTCGTCACCCCCGCCGACTGGCTCAAGACCGACATGAAGCAGGGTCTTGACCCCACGGAAGTCGAGCGCCGCAGAAAGTACAGCGGCTGGAACGAACTCACCACCGAGAAGGAGAACATGTTCCTCAAGTTCGTCGGTTTCTTCCGCGGTCCCATTCTCTACGGTGAGCACAAGCCCGCTGCGGCCTGTCGAAGCATGACGGCCGTGAAACAATGCAGGCCAAACGCTAATCCCCTATGCAGTCATGGAGTGCGCCGCTATCCTCGCTTTCGCCCTGCAGGACTGGCTCGATGCCGGTCTGATTGTCGCCATTCTCTTGCTCAACGCCGCTGTCGGTTGGTACCAGGAAAAGCAGGCCGCTGATGTCGTCGCCTCTCTCAAGGGTGACATCGCCATGAAGGCCCGTGTCATTCGCCAGGGAAGGGAAGAGGAGATCCGCGCTCGTGAACTCGTGCCCGGTGACATCGTGAGTCGTCGCCCGCAACTCGTGCTCGCGCCAGACGGATGACGTCGCTAACACAATCTTTTTCCCAGATCATTATTGAGGAAGGCCACGTTGTCCCCGCTGACTGCCAACTTATCTGCGACTACGAGAACCCCGCCGGCTACGCCGCCTACAAGGCTGAGCTCGAGGCCCAGGATGTCATGTCCCCCCGCCGCGAGAAGTTCGAGGAGGGTGACGAGGAGACCAACCCCCAGCTCGGACACGCCATCGTCGCCGTCGACCAGTCTGCCATGACTGGTGAGTCTCTCGCCGTCGACAAGTTCATGACCGACACCTGCTACTACACCACCGGTTGCAAGCGCGGCAAGGCCTTCTGTATCGTCACCCACGGTGCCCAGGCCTCGTTCGTCGGAAAGACCGCTTCCCTCGTCCAGGGCGCCCAGGACCAGGGTCACTTCAAGGCCATCATGAACTCCATTGGTACCACGCTTCTCGCTCTCGTCATCATCTTCATCCTCGCTGCCTGGATCGGTGGTTTCTACCGCTCCATTGAGGTCTCCGAGGAGGGCACTTCCGTCAACCTGCTCCACTACGCCCTGATTCTCCTCATCATCGGTGTCCCCATCGGTCTGCCTTGCGTCACCACCACCACCCTCGCCGTCGGTGCCGCCTACCTCGCCGAGGAGAAGGCCATTGTCCAGAAGCTCACCGCCATCGAGTCCCTCGCTGGTGTCGACATCCTCTGCTCCGACAAGACCGGTACCCTCACCGCCAACCAGCTGTCCGTCCGCGAGCCTTTCGTCATGGAGGGCGTCGACATCAACTGGATGATGGCCGTTGCCGCTCTCGCCTCTTCGCACAACATCAAGGCCCTCGACCCCATCGACAAGATCACCGTTCTCACCCTCAAGCGCTACCCCAAGGCCAAGGAGCTCATCTCCGACGGCTGGAAGACCGAGAAGTTCACCCCCTTCGACCCCGTCTCCAAGCGTATCACCACCGTCGCCACCCACCGTGGTGTCCGCTACACTTGCGCCAAGGGTGCCCCCAAGGCCGTCCTCGCCCTTACCGACTGCACTGAGGAGCAATCCGCCCTCTTCAAGGAGAAGGCCGCCGAGTTCGCCCGCCGTGGTTTCCGTTCCCTCGCCGTCGCCGTCAAGGAGGAGGATGGCCCCTGGGAGATGCTTGGCATGCTGTCCCTCTTCGACCCCCCTCGCAGCGATACCGGCCAGACCATTCTCGAGGCCCAGGCTCTCGGTCTTCAGGTCAAGATGCTTACTGGTGACGCCCACGCCATTGCCGTCGAGACCTGCCGCATGCTCCAGCTCGGTACCAAGGTTTACAACTCTGACAAGCTCCTCCACAGCGACATGGCCGGCACCTCCATCCACGATCTCTGCGAGCGCGCTGACGGTTTCGCCGAGGTGTTCCCCGAGCACAAGTACCAGGTCGTCGAGATGCTTCAGCAGCGTGGTCACTTGACTGCCATGACCGGTGACGGTGTCAACGACGCTCCATCCCTGAAGAAGTCCGACTGCGGTATTGCCGTCGAGGGTGCCACCGAGGCCGCCCAGGCCGCCGCCGATATCGTTTTCCTTGCCCCTGGTCTCAGCACTATCGTCTCCGCCATCAAGCTGTCCCGCCAGATTTTCCAGCGCATGAAGGCCTACATCCAGTACCGTATCGCTCTCTGCTTGCACTTGGAGATCTACCTTGTCACTTCCATGATCATCATCAACGAGACCGTCCGCGCCGATCTCATTGTTTTCCTTGCCCTGTTTGCTGATTTGGCCACCATTGCCGTCGCCGTAAGTATATCCATTCACTTGATGCCCGCAATGGCCAAAAGACTAACACGCTCGCTAGTACGACAACGCCCACTTCGAGAAGCGCCCTGTCGAGTGGCAACTTCCCAAGATCTGGATCATCTCCATCGTTCTCGGCAGTCTCCTCGCCATGGGCACCTGGATCCTCCGCGGTACCATGTACATCGTCGACGGTGGTGTCATCCACGAGTACGGCTCCATCCAGGAGATTCTCTTCCTCGAGATCTCCCTCACCCAGAACTGGCTCATCTTCGTCACCCGCGGCTTCGAGACCTTCCCCTCCTTCCAGCTCATCGGCGCCATCGCCGCCGTCGACGTCCTGTCCATCCTCTTCTGCGTTTTCGGTTGGTTCTCTGGCGGCCGTGGCGAGCCCGCCAGCCCCCCGTCCATCAACCGCTTCCTGTCCGAGGATGGCCGCACCGACTTCGTCACCGTCTGCGTCGTCTTCGTGTACTCGGTCGCCGTCACCATCGTCATGGCCCTCGTCTACTACGTTCTGTCCAACCTCCGGGCGCTCAACGACATGGGCCGCAAGAAGCGCAGCGTCACCGACACCCTCATCGAGAACGTCCTCACCCAGCTCAGCAAGGTCGCCCTCGAGCACGAGAAGGACGACAAGGGCGAGCGCTTCTACATTGCCAACCGCGCCGTTGTCGAGGAGGGCTAAAAAGCCAAGATCTTGTTCTAGATCCCATTTTTTGGAGCGCGCGCAGCAGCACAGAATTCACAAAGCGTATTTTGAGGCATCGGGACGCACAAAAACATTTTTTTCCTTTTTATTTTCATATCCACTTATAGAGAAGAAGCACGATGCCATGGCACACGGAGAAAGAAAGAAGACAAACCGCAAGCAGGAAAGGCGAAGGACAACCGCTCTAGATGGCGCGCTCGACGGAGATATCCCTGCGACATCGCAACGACTGTCACTAATGACCCATTTTCACAGTTTTCTATAATGTAACAAAAAGACCATGTTCATTGTTGCGGCGTTTGATCGGGTCAAGGTCGGTCGGATAATTCAATTGAAACAAATTTAACAACTTCTAAAATGATTGTCTCTATCTCTTGTACTTCCATCACTTTCCCGTGTCTGCATTGCTCTCTCTTGCTGCCAATATTGCAGGGGATTTTTTGCCTGCCCAACAACAACAATAACGCGCGCCAACAAAAACGTTTGTTGGTCTTTTGGGCTGTAAGACTCTCGCCTCGGATTTCCATGACGTCGGCCCGATCCAACGGAACAAGGCTTGCGAGTCAAATCTGGATTGTGTGAAACGAGGGAGAAAAGAAAAAAAGGCCCTTTCCTGGTCCGCCCGAAAGCCTGCGTCTGATTGGGCTCCAAGGCGATAATTCCGCAACCACGGGTGTTTCTGCAACGGGACCACTCGGGCCCTTTTCATGCAGAAGACAAAGCCGCCGTATGTACGAACACCCACACCCCCCGGTCGCTTCTGGTCTATGTTTTTCTTTTTCTTTTTTCCTTTTTTCTCTCCCCTCCTGTTTCCTTATTTTTCTTTCTCTCAACCGCATGTCCGAGGCAACGGCCTCTTCTCTCCCTCACCCGGGGCGTTTGAATTATTCTTCTTCTTTCTTTCTTCCTGCGAGTTGAGTGGGCAACGTACGAGATTCGGGAAGGACGGCCGCCGGTGCGGGTGGCAAACGGGTCCGGAGATGCAGAGGGAAACGCAAGAGGGCGATCAAAGCTTTTCTTCCCAACCCCTGGACGGGGGCCCTAATCTCCGTCGAAACCAGAGTCGGAGACGGGAAGGACACGCGAGTCGTCGGCTTCAAGTCGCGGGGTCCCCGGGGTTTTTGGGGACTTGGCTGTACTATGTAGTTGTCTTTCGTGTGGGAGATAATATAAATGAATAAATAAAAAAGGCCCATAGCAGGGCATTGAATAGTGTACAAAACGGCAGCACGAGGATGGAGAGTAGGAGCCTCTTTGCGGCCGATACTCGGTTTCTCCTTTTCTCCTTCACGCCCCCCTTCTTGTCTCAACGGTTTCTGGCGAGCGTTTCGGTGACGGCCTGGACTTGTTCTCTCTGCGGCCGTGACTTGCCCCCCCCCTTTGCCCCTTTCCTCGTGTCCCGAGCCTTGTGGGAAAGAGGCAGAAAGCTAACCCAAGGCTCACGGCCAGAAAACCAGCGTTCCCGGAGAGGCGTTGTCATGCGCGCACTTGACCCTGAAAGCGAGACGGATGCACGACATGTACGTCAGGTTCGGCCGGGCAAGGGGAGAGGGGGGGGGGGGGTGAGAGACCGATTACTCCGTGAGCCCGCCTTTTCCGGACTAGCACAGTACGGGCTACCGTATCCCACTCGAGTCGTCCCAAACCTTTCCATCTTCTCTTTCTGTCCTCTCGGCGCCGTCATGGTCCCAAGGTGTGCAAAAGTCTCGACATGATATCCCATAACGGGGATGGAAGGGGAGGGGGGGAGAGGCCCTTCACACGTCAAACCCTTACCCCCCTCCCTTGCCTGCCCAAAGCCAATACTTCCTCTTCCTTCTTCGATGTGAGCACCAGACGGCATGGACGTCTGCTCTTCGCCTATTGTTGAGCACATTGGCGATCTCGCTGACCTCTTTTCCTTTTTTTCTTCCCTTCCTCTTTTAGCCGCCTGGGAAACCTTCTCCTCCGCCCACACCCCCCCTTGTCTCTTGGGATCGATTAGGTTACATCTGAAAGCTTATTTGCCGATGAGCCTATCAGGCTCGTCTGCGGAACGTCATGGCAAAGTAATCTCACCCGGCGCCTTCATCTGTTGAGCGTCTGCGAATCTGGAAATGTGAAATAAACCTCGGCGGCGGCGGAGGATGGGGCGGGGGGTTCGTTGTGACAAGCACAAACACAGGAATAACACCAATGTCGACCGGCGTGCGTGATGCCAATGCCTTTTTTTTTTTTTTTTTTTTTTTTTTTTTTCAAAATCAAGCAACATGCCGTGTTTGGTGTCTCTTCCGTCCCTTTTAGCTGTAACTTGCTTTGCGCTCGCGCCTCCCTGCTCATGAGGATGGGTTGCATACGCGTCGGCGACGACGACGATGGTGACAACATCTCCGTCAGCTCTCCCCCCTGGGTCAACCTATTTCTATTTTCAACCCGATGACAAGACAGCCGTGTCGTTATTGTTCGTACGAGGACGTTGTCAAGAAAGTGTAAAACTGGTGGTCAGCACCGCCACTTTGAATTTGAAGGGGGGGGGGATTCTTCACTCTGCCGCTTATATCGTGCAGGCGAAGGTTTATCGAGAACGCTGACATCGTTTCAAGAATGCTTGGCCACGTGAAGAAATAGGAAAATCGGACATATGAGAAGGAGAACGCACATACGATCGCGGAAGCCCCTCCTGCCACCCGTGTTTGCGTCGTGCCAAGAGAGATGATCCTCGCCATCCTGGTGTCGTTGGGGGGGCGGGGGGATTACTGCGTCCCATCTTCGCGCCTTGCCCTGCATCCGTCTGATGAGACACCAATGCATCCGTCTGATGAGACACCAATGCATCTCTTGGCCCAAAATCGGGTTCAAGGCTAGGGGCTCCCGGTAAAGCTTGGACCTATATGAGCATGGCACCTTCGTGTGAGAAGTGAATGAGGCTATTCCGATGTGAAAAACGATAGGATATGTTGACATTATCGATATACAATCATGCGTATACGACTATCATGCCTCAAATATCGATTTTAGATTGTAATGCCCACAAGAATTAGGATTGTGCCTCCTGTCTTGTGGGCCGACGATGGGCATGGAAGCTTGTACGGCTACTAAAGCCGAGAACACAATCTAGGTGCTCCAGCCGATGCTTACACTCGGCAACTCATGCTCTAGTCGGCAATGTATGTGGAGAGAAACTACCTGTAAGGAGTTCCTCAAGTCAAACTCGGAAAGATTGATAACTGCTCTTCCGAATCGTATAAACTGCCCATCAACCCCGAGTCGAGGGAACAAGAACCGAATCATGTTGCTTCGTCAGCGCGGAATGCATACTCGTCTCTTGAACGGCAACAGATGATAGTCGGCGCATGCAAAGGACGTGAAGCGGTTCGCTCCGGGGTTATGCGAGACCAACCAACTGTGGAGAAGCGCCGCTTCCGCGAGTTCCCAGAGAGTGCCCGTCGGCTGAGGCCCGTCGGCTGAGGCCCGTCTCGAGGGCTACCTTGTAAAATGGACGCATTGCCGTTATCGCCAGCTCAATTGCTCCTGGCCCTTACTTCGGTGACAAGACGCTTTCAACCCTGCGCTGCCTAGTATCTAGAAGATCGCTCTCCAGCTGGATATGTTGCCAGCTTCTACAGCAGAAGGAAGAGAAATTCGCCATTTCTGGTCTGAGTCCATTGGCACAACATACTTGGTGCCGGTTACCTGCTTTACTCGGTTCCCTTGCGCGCATGACCAGCCACATCGTCTAAACGGCCTTACATATGCCCTCCTTTTATATCACCTTCAGCCTCCTAACAGAAGAGGCCCCAGGTGCCACATTAAAGGCGGGGCATTGACACTGCTAAGTTCGCCTGCGAGTATAGCGGCTTGTTCCATTCAGGGTGGCTTAATGCCTCATAACAGAGCTGAAAGCTGCTGGATGTAGGCAAGCTATTGTCTCACTTCTTACGGCCTATGAACTATTGTAATTTTCAACAGATACCCAGAGTCGAATCCGCTGCCTTTTCAGGTGTCAAAGTCAAGTCATCTCAGGAGACCGCTAAATCCAAGCTGGAGCCAGCCTTGTATCGTAAAGTGTCTTGGTGTTTCCTCAGCGTTGTCCGCCTATTATAATCATGCTCAACGACAGTTTCTATCACATACGACCATACCCATTAGAAAACTCAGAATCCCGTCCGCTCTCCTGTAGATAAGCTAAACTTATATACAGTATAGACTTAGACGTACTCAAGAACAGACTTCCATAGCTCTTCAGCAATTAACTTGTGATACATTCTCTGAATACCTTTTAGTATCCAACCTTAGTGATTTATTGACAAGAAGCTATACGAGCTCCCTCTACACCTATTGACCACCCGACTGATCACCGAGTGATCAACAGACCAACAAGCCAATATTACTGTTACCGAGTATCGACCTCAGCTATACTATTAGCGGAAACCCTACCGTCGGATTACTAGCCGTAACAAAAAGGGGATTAATCTAGTTACTCTAATTAGCTAGATTATAGTTAAAGTGGACCCGGATACATGGGGTAGGCTTGGCATTCCCCGCAAGGACTATTGACAGGCTCCTCCGTACTCTAAAAATATTTCCCGTCCTAGCCGCCAGGTGCCCGTTAGCCAATCCATGGTCTTGTTATGCTTAACGGGTTGTAACATTGCGATTCCCCCTAGCCAGTAGGGCTACATAGCGTAAACTTATTATATCGTAACATGTTTATAAAATAACTTAAAATAAAGGGTACGTGTAACACTACTATACAATCAAGGCTCCCTTTTCCATCCTTCCCATCGTTCAAAATCGGCTGTGTCAAGGTCAAACAAATCCAAGACCCGTCCAACGGTCTGGTCTGTAAGTGCATCTATACTGGCCGCCTTGATGTAATAAGCGGGGACCGGTGGGAATACGATTGCTCCACTCTGTGTAACAGATAGCATGTTGCGTAAATGAGTATCACTCAAGGGTGTCTCTCTCGCCACCAGCACTAGCTTCCTCCGCTCTTTAAGCATCACATCTGCAGTCCGAGAAATAAGATCATCGCAGTATCCAGAGCTAATCGCAGCCAAACTCTTCATTGAGCAAGGCACCACGATCATGCCATCCGTCTTGAAAGAGCCGCTTGACACTGGAGCAGCCATATCGTTGATACTATGGACGTGATCTGCAAGTGCGCGCACATTTTTGGAGGAATAGTCGGTTTCGTATTTTATCGTCGCCTCAGCCCATTTGCTGATGATGAGGTGACTTTCGATATTGAGCCGCCGCAGTGCGATGAGGATCTTGATTCCGAGGATTGCACCGGTAGCGCCAGTCATGCCTACAACAATCCTCTTTCGGCGCGCATGAGGATGTAGCGACGTCGGTAAAATGGTGCGAGTATAATCGCCAGTGTCTGAAGTTGCTTGAGATCTAGTGGTTCCGTTGTTCTTGTGGTCATTTTTTGCTTCAAGAGCACTGGCGTCTGGTAACTTGGTGGATTTGAACATTGGAGCAACGGCGATTCGTTAGACTGGGGGCTGGCTGGTTGCAATTCTCGTTCGTGGCGGTTTGTGGAAGGAATCTGCCAAGACAACTGTGATGTAGGAAACTTTCTGTTGCCTTGCAAACTTGATTGCCATTATATATACTTAGTATGTATTGCTCTTCACTATGCGCAGGGATTCTGCTATATTCTGTGGCAAACCTCGAACGTATTCTTTGCGTAGCGAAGCCTCCGACGCTTAATGCAAGCGGGGCTAGGAAGGACCGAGCTTCCGATGGTCGCTCCGAGGCGCCGAGCTTCCGAGATGCCCACACTCACGCTTTACAGTCGGAGCGGATGATCGGTCTTTATCACATGGCACCTATCAAAGGGACTTCAGTCGCAAAACCATGAGACTATATGCGTGACATTCTTACCTCTCATAATGGAGTCGAGGTAGTCCATGGGGGACGTGTCCATGGATGGCAACTCCATATTCGTCGCTCCGGGTCCGCAATATGTGCTGGGCATTTGCGTCAGCAGTTTTCGCAGCTATCTGATGGACACACGTGCTTTACCTCTGATCAAAATCATTCGCATAATCAGCAAAAGGGTCCCAATTTTCATTAGAGTCTGGTATAAATCCAGATTGTCCCCTAAGGTCTGCGCTGCTCCAACCTTGCATGGAGTTGTAATCTACCTCCAACCCGGAGTCATTAGCAGTAAATGCATCTTTGAGAGTCACCAGTGCCCGGATGTGCCTAGGCGACAGCCACGGGCTAACCCCATTTGCGGATGGCAGTTCATCTCCGACATTGAGTTCCGGAGACGAGAATGCTTCAATAGCCTTCTCCCTCAGATACCGACATTCAGGCTTCACCCTCGTCTCATCCCATATGCATAGGAGCAACACGGAACTTAACGCGGCATGCACCATGGACCAGGTCCGTAGCGGTACCGTGCTTACCGCCCTAAACTCGAGGAACGTCTTCGTTGCTTCGATGAGGTTATCTTCAGCACGTTTACGGAGACGCAGCTGTTTTTGTGACAGTGCTATTGGTGAATGGTTTGATGAGCGGTTGCCATTTCGAATTTCCGGTCGACACAGAAATGTGACCAGGAAGCTCTTTTGCAACTTCAATGCCAGATGCTCGAAGTATTCCAGACTTGATCCACATTGATCGTGATCTTGTAAATGGGGTTTCGTTTTCTGGTGCAGCGTGTCAAGTTGCTCGAGCAGACTTGTGACGACGTCAATATCGCGGCAATCGTTGTTCAGTACTGTTATGGCGATGCCACAAATAGCACGCATGAAACCGTGATAGGTGAGCTCGGAGCCCTCAGAATCCAAATCCACCTGCGCAGGCTCATTTGGTATTGCCAATGGGCGTCGAGCGTGGCACATACTGAGTAGAGTATCCTGCCATACAATATTTGACCTATAAACAACAAGATATTAGAGATAAACAGTACAGCGAGCACACATAACAGCAGAAATGCATACCAGCAAGCTCTCACTTTGACCTTCACTGCTTCTGGGAGGTCCATCCTGCTCCCTCTGGCGTGGAACTGGAGAGTTTGAGCGAGACGAGCCGTGGTACCCAACCATGCCCAAGATGCATCAGACTGTCCAGTATTTTGCAGCATGTTACCCAAGACCGACATTGTCTGAACGTTATCCAGGGTTGGATGGAACAAGAAGTTCGCCAGTCGCAACGCCTGGAAAGATCTTCGCCCTAAGAAATATGAGCATCACTTCCATGGTGTACCGTATGCGGCTGTGGTTTCCACTTACCAAGGTCATAACAGACACGAGATCTCTCCGGTTCAACAAGATCTGAAAAATGTGCGGCAGAGGATAAGACGGCAAGAATCAAGCTGATCAAGCCGATTGCTCTCTTATTTCCCCAGTCATTTGAAATTGTCGTGGAGTCAAACGCGCCTGCTGCGTAAGCCCGTAAATAACGGTGCATGTCCAATTCAAACTGGCCCATATCAACGAGTAGAGGGTTGAAAGGAAACACACGCAACTGGAAGATCGGAAATAACGACAAGATTTCTTGGCGATGTGGGATCACTTGCAGCAATCCACACCAACGCTCAGTGGATGATGCAAGGTCCATAAACGGGTAACAAGTCAGACTGTTCTGTAGCCCCAATACAGACCCTAACTCTCGTGCCAATTCTTCACCGTAAGTCTGATGCGCCTTTGTTTGCGCCATGGATTCAATGGAATAGTTTTCTGCCAGGCTTGAACGATCGCTGGTCCTCTGAAGATGTAACAGGTCAGGAGTTCCCAATGCAGCTGAATCAGTGTATAGTCTCACTGGATCTGTAAGTATCTCGTTGTTATGCGCACTTCTTTGCACTGAAGTCGCGCGTCTCGAAGGCTTCGAAGCTTCGTATACACAGATCTCAGGGTGCCCACGCTTCTTGCAAGTTGTGCAAGGCGTGTCATTATCGCACCGCACTTTACGGCGCTTGCACGGGACACATGACCTAGACCCATGCTGTTGCCGCTTCTGTCTCAGGACACGATCGATCTCTCTGTTGTCAACGTTCGGAGTCTCGGCGGATACTATCAGGGGTTGTTCCTGAGGTACGGTGGCGTCCATCGTGAGGTTTCCATACGTCATGAAGGTCAGAAAGTGAGTTTCGGGAGGATCTGCAAGTGTAAAGACAAAACCGAGGTTCCGAGAGCAGCGGCTTAAGTACCCGTGCCACGCACCCGCTGACTAACGGGATTTCAGAAACCTCCACCCGTGTCAGCGGGTGCGGGGGGCGGGTAATTAATCCTTGCTGGTGGCGAAATGTTGACTCGGGTGTTGGCAGCGCCACGGCTTCGATCGGAAATCGGTATCCGTTGTACGACCGACGACTCGGAATGGTCGGCGCCTCGGTGCTCCTACTCAGATTGATGCTCCGTAGCTAACTTGTATGAGTCTGCTTGCACCCTCCCTATATATATTTTGAGATCATAACCTTTCACGAAATTGGCCAATTCGTGCCACATCGTACTGACAATCAAGTCACTGATATATTCACATAAGCATCCAATCATCTATCTCATCATCTTCCTCTCTTTTTCCCTTGTTATTCACAATGGATCACTCTTTCCGCGCTTTCATTGAGCAGCTCAAAGCCGACAACGACTTGGTCGAGATTAACGACGAGATCGACCCTCATCTAGAAGCAGCTGCTATAACGAGGCTGGTGTGCGAGACCAACGATAAAGCCCCATTGTTTAACAATGTTAAGGGCCAAAACGAAAAAGGACTCTGGAGATTTTTGGGGGCACCTGCGTCCCTTCGGCGTTCGAAAAAAGACCGATATGGCCGTATTGCTCGCCACCTTGCACTCCCTCCGACAGCAAGCATGAAGGAAATCATGGACAGAATGCTGTCTGCTAATTCGCTACCTCCTATTAAACCACGGATCGTTGCGGATGGACCTGTGAAGGAAAACTCCTTAACCGGAGACGAAATCGACCTCCTGCGTCTTCCATCGCCGCTGATTCATCAATCTGACGGAGGAAGATACCTTCAGACATTTGGTATGCATGTCCTGCAGAGCCCTGATGGAACCTGGACGAATTGGTCCGTCTGTCGGGCTATGGTGCACGACCGAAACCATGTGACTGGGCATATCGTCGAGCCACAGCATATTTGGCAGATCCATGAGATGTGGAAGAAAGAGGGCAAGGATGTTCCGTGGGCATTGGCCTTTGGCGTGCCTCCAGCTGCCATCATGGCTGCGTCGATGCCGATCCCTGACGGTGTTGACGAGGCAGACTACGTCGGAGCAATAACTGGCCGCCCGATGGAGCTTGTCAAATGCGACACAAACGACTTATACGTTCCGGCGAACGCCGAGATCGTATTTGAGGGTACTATATCTATTACCGAACTCGTTGATGAGGGTCCGTACTGCGAGATGCACGGATATGTATTTCCGGGAGAGTCACTCAAGTGGCCATCCTATAAGGTGGACAAGATCACTTACCGCAACAATGCGATCATGCCCCTATCTTGCACAGGGCGCCTTACAGATGAGACACAAACCTTGCTTGGAGCTCTTGCCGCCGCGGAGATTCGCAAGATCTGCCAACAGGCTGACCTACCCATTGTGGATGTGTCCATGGTATTCGAATCCCAGGTCACCTGGGCTGCGCTCAAGGTCGACACTTCGAAGCTTCGCCAGTCGAAATGGACGCCCGAGGAGTTCCGGAAGAAAGTCGGAGATGTTATTTTTGCTGAAAAAGCCGGAATGACCGCTCACCGTCTTGTCCTTGTTGGAGAGGACATCGACATACATAATGGATTGGACGTCATGTGGGCGTTTTCAACTCGCTGTAGACCCAATGGCGACGAAACCTTTTTCGACGATGTTAGAGGTTTCCCGCTGATTCCGTTCATGTGCCATGGTACTGGATCGAAGCATCGAGGCGGAAAGGTAGTGTCAGATGCGCTGATGCCTGTTGAATATTTGACTGGCAAGAATTGGGAAAATGGAGATTTCGCAAATTCGTATCCAAAGGAGCTCCAAGAGAGTATTCGTAGTAGGTGGACGTCATTTGGCTTTTCGAGCCTAGAAGATTAAGCCATAGAAATTTCAGTTTAATATATACTCGACTATTAGTATCCCACAAGAGCGTGTTAGAACCCAACAAATACACAACAATGTTGCCCCACACAACAAGGTCAAGACGCAGGCAACATGACATTTTTATAGACTAATAGAGAAATCTTGGAAGGAAGACATAACAGACGCTGAAAGTGACGTCTAGAGACAATGACCTTTCGCCAACGTGACCCTGACGAATTGGGCCATTGTCGCCAAAGGATCTGTCAGTGCTAGCGATCTATCACTGGCACTGTCGTCAACACTGCTTATATCGCCAGGGTCCTGCCTATGGTCTATTGGAGGTTGCCACTCTGTGACAATTGCTGTAATACTAACTGGAAGATAACTTAAGTACGTCAGCTTACCTAGACCTGGCATAGTTCAAGAATAGTAAGTGGGTAGCTCTGAGTCCTTGTCACAAGGTGACAGCCCCCTACCTGGTGATAAAAAAAATCCCCTTACAGGGCCTGTTTCTTACAGCCGTAAAAAGGGCCCTTTTTATAAAGCCTGCTTCCTATAGCTATATAGGTTAATTAGTTTAATAGGTAGGCTGTTGGAATAACAATACTGATGATCGTACGACACCCAGTAAGTCAACCAGGAATAGCGCATGATTCAGTATCAAAGGGCACAGACTGGATACTCGGCCCTCGGTTAATGTCAGTAAGGGGAACAGACTTTATATCTAGCCGAATGACTCAAGGCGTATAAAGCAGTATAAGAACTGCTTATACGACGACAGTAGAATAGGTTAGTTAAGTAAGTAATAGATTATTAGTTTACCCCTACGTTTTACCAGTATATATATATATAAAGTTAAAAATATAAGTCTTTTAAATTATAGTTTTATTTTAGAATTTAAAAACTATATAATAGGTAGACTATAGTATATAATCTTATAAACTTAAATAAGAAGAGGTATTTTTACTAGAGTTAATAAGAAACAGGCTTTATAGGATAAGTAGTCCTTATAGCTATAAGAAATCTATAGTAATAAGGCTAATTCTCTATAGCTGTAAAGAAAGTAACTATTACTATAGATTTCTTATAGCTATAAAGAGGGGACTAATAGTTAGAAAGGAAATATGTTACGGCCAGATATCTAACAGTAGGGTTTCCGCTAATAGTATAGCTAAGGTCGATACTCGGTAACAGTAATGTTAGCTTGTTAGTCTGTTAATCACTTAGTGATCAGTCGGGTGGTTAATAGTCATAGGGGGAGCTTATATAGCTTCTTATTAATTAAATCACTAAGGTTAGATACTAAAAGGTATTTAGAGAATATATTATAAGTTAATTGCTAAAGAGCTATAGAAGTATATCCTTAAATACGTCTAAGTCTATCCTATATATAAGTCCTGTTTCTTTCTTTTACCTAATAGCTGTAAGTGATTATTATTCTTATATAAGGTAAGCGCTTAGTGGATACTGGTAAGCGCTTACTTTTGTAATTACTAGTAATCACCTTATTGTATAATCACTTCCTTATCTTTATATAACTTATACTATAGTTCTTCTGTATCTATAGGAGTCATCCTGTCAGCCTATCTTGTTAGTTCTATATAAATGCTTTTGCCGCCCGCTAGTCGTCTTGTCGGGTGGGGTAACATTGCCTGTAACTTATTAGGTCGTAATAAAATATTATTATAATTACTTTTACTAACGTATATATATAGTAAGCAGACTAATATAAAAACTAAAAAAAGTTATTTATATTATATTATCTTTAAAAGAAAAGTATTAATATAGTTTAAACCTTATCTTATTTACTATATAACTAATAGTTAAGATATATTAAAACTTAAAACCTAAGGAATTTTTTATAACTATAAAGGGTTTAAAAAAGCTTTACTTTTTTTATTTTAAAATAATAATAAAAAGTAATAAATAAAATAAGAACTAGCCTATTTAAATTAGAAGTAAATAGCTTCTACTTATACTGCTAAATATTATAAACTTATAGTTAGACTTAATATTATAAATAAATCCTTAATCTTTATATTCTACTAAAGACTTAAAGAAGAAGTAAAAGATAAACTAGTTAAGGTTATAGACTAACTAGCAGAATTTCTTTAATATATTAACCTTACTATTAAGATTAATATATAACTATATAAATAAAGGAAGAAATAAAGAGAAACTAAATAATTTAACCTTAATATAAGAAAGAAATATACCTAAAGGCCTAAATAACCTAACTAGTAAAATAAGAAATAAAATAACTACTAGAAACTTTAAAATAACTAACTTAATACTTTATAAAAATACTATATTAGGCCTATAGATATAAGTATAGCTAAAAAATAAGATAAATAGCTACTATATAATATTAAGACTATTAAATACTATAACTATAGGAAAATAAGATACTATATAAGTAACTATAAATAACTTAAACGGCTTTAGTATAAGCTACTTTTAGAATATACTAAGTAGGCTGACCTAATATAAAGGGAAATACTATATATATAACTCTTTTAGACTACCTGCTTTAATAATAACTATATAATTTACTAAAATAGTAAGAAATAAGTAGAATAGTACCTAACTAAGCTAAGAAAGAAAATAATATTAGTTATTAAAAAGTAGTAGTAACTATATTAATTAAGTAAGAAAAAAACTTATAAGGCTATTATAATAATTAATAAAGAATTTTAAAATAAAACCCTAAAAGAAAATATATTAAATATCTAAGCTACTAGACCTATAGATTTTAAAAGGTTAAATAAGATTATTACTAATCTAAATAATATCTTATATATTAAGATTATTACTATTATAAAGAAATAACTAATAAATACTAATAAAAAATAAAATATAAAAAAGTAACCCTAAAGAAAGTCTAGAACTATACTTATAAAAACCTTATACTAAATAAATACTATAAAAGGCTACTTAAAGAATTACTTAAGCTAAAACTATACGTTAATTAAGCTATTAACTAAATCTTAAAAAAATATAATAAATAAGTATTATAAAACCTAAGGTAGATACTATAAAGCTTATAGTAAAAAGTAAAGGTATTTAAATAGTAAATTAAAAGTAAAAAATAAAACTAAAGTAGCCTTAGCTATATAATATAAGCCTACCCTTAACTCTACTAGATCCTATAAGGCTACTATAGCAGATAAGAAAAACCTATAGACTTAAAAGACGCTTTAAAACTTATTAAGGATATCTAAGTAAAAAAAGAAATAAATTAGCTGTTAAATAGACTTCGTATATATATATACCGGTAAAACGTATAGGGTGAATTAACAATCTATTAGTGACTAAACCAACCTATTCTACTGTGGTTATACAAACAGTCCTTATACTGCTTTATACGACCTAAGTTATTCGGCTAGATATAAAGTCTGTTCCCCTTTCTAATATTAACTAAGGGCCGAATATCTAGTCTATGCCCTTTAATACTAAATTATAAACTATTTCTAGTTAACTTACTAGGTGTTATATAATTATTAGTATTATTATTCTAACACTTACCTTTCTTTTTTTATAATTATATACACCCTTACGTCGGCTAATTAGGTAGTCCTGATTGTTCTTATAATAGCTTTACTTATAACTAGTAAGTAGTTATACGTTAAGTTATTTTAAATAATAAATAAAAACTCTAAATATACCTATCTCTAATAATAAACAGAAGGTAATACTTACTAAGCTAATTAAATCTATCCTTTTATATATATCTGCCTGTTTAGTTATCTTAAATAACTATAGGCTTTATATATAAGGTTTTTACTTTACCTTTACTCCTTTTATCTTTTTGCTTTCTTATGCCTTCCTTACCCTTTATATATAATTAGTAGCTTCTTACTTTTTATATAAATACCTCCCTTCTCTCTCTCTTTTTCCTTTTTTTCTTTTTTTCTTTTTATACCTATAATAACTCTTTATAACGTATAAAGTTAATTATATAATAACTTTATCTATAACCTAACACGTTATACGTTATTAATAACTTTATAATAACCTAAAAGACTTTATATATATCTTTTTTCTTACTGTTATTTCTTACTAACTTATTATTATTATTTTTAGGCTTTTTATATAAGTTTAAGATAGCTATAAATAATCCTTTTATTATTAGTAACGTTAATATTAACTAAAACGCTAATAGCAGCTGTTAGATTACTCTACCTACTGGTAACCTATAGAATTAGAACTTTCTTTTTACTCTTACTATTAATATATATATTACCTACTAATCTTTTTTATTTATTTATACTAACTTTATTTAGGCTAAAAAGGAATATATAATCTGTTTTCCCTCTTATAATATTAACATATAAATAGATCCTAGTATTACTGTTTAAGCCTTTATTACTAAAGTAGTTTATTATAAGAGCTACTTTTATATAATCCTAGTCTAGTTATGCGGTTAACCTTCCTAGCAGCCTTACGCTAATAAGTGTGCTTAGTCTAGCTTCTGTTATTTTAAAGAGTGTTACCGTCTGCCTACTTGCCAGGTAGGTGCCTATATTAAGTGTATTTAGCAGTTATATAAAGTAAGATATATAAATAAGGGTCTAGGCGGCTTTTCTAATAAGGGTAATAATAGTAATAAGTTAGATAATAGTCTATTAAATTATTAGAAGCTATCTATCTTATAGGGTAGAAATCCTTATACGCCTGGTAAGCGTCTTAAAAAAAATATTAGTACTAGTAGTTCCTTTCTAGGTTTATATAAGCATCTTATAGTCCTTAATAAGCAGGATTAGAAGTAGGTAATAATAGTTTAAGTGGTTTATATATAATAAGTATTAAGTAAGTAGGAATATTTATATATTAGTTTTACTTCTTATAGCCTAAAGGATTTTCTTTATATATAGTAGTTTTATATAACTTAGCTAGCAGAAGGTTTCTTTTTAATTTATATAGATATACTAGGTAAGCAGATAGGTTATATAAATTAGTTTTAGTTTTATAAGTTTAGAGTTAAGGTCTAATACCTATTTATATAATAGATTTATATTTAGATATATATAATTAATATTATATAAGGTAGTAATCTTTATACTTATTTATTATTAATCTTTTTATTTAATTTACTTAATATATACTTTAATTTAGATCTTTAGTATATTTATACTAACTAGCTTTTTAAGGCTAAAGTTAGGCGATTTCTTAGTAAGTGTGTCTACTAGATTATCTCTAC
>MU843820.1:9864-23317 GCA_030867255.1 Colletotrichum somersetense | reverse complement strand
AACAACATAGCGAGCGGAACACTTTTTCTTCCTCCTACATACTTCCTTTAGACATTAGTTTTTCTCTACGTACAACAATAGACTCTTATTCAAATGAAAGCCGTATTATCCTTGCACTAGCAGCTATCCAAAAAGACCCAAAATTATCCGTACGAAAAGCTGCCTCTATCTACAACATCCCTCACACAACACTCCACTACCGACGCGTCAGACGAATGCCACGACGCGAAACTCGTACGAATTCAATGAAGATGACACCTACAGAAGAGGATGTGATTCGTAAAAGGGTTATTGACCTGATTAATCGAGGATTTCCACCGCGACTAGAAGACGTACGAGATATGGCTGATTGCCTCCTTGACGTACGCGACGCGACGCGTGTTGGACCACAATGGGCAGAGAACTTCATACAACGCCAACCAGACCTCAATATGTGATTCCGACGTCAGATTAATTATTAGAAAGTATTAGCTGAAGATCCTATAATTATTTTAGGCTGGTTTGCACTTATACAAAACACAATCGCTAAGTACGGAATACAAGATCACGATATCTATAATTTTAATGAGACTGGCTTCTTGATGGGAATGCTGTCGCACGCAAAGGTTGTTACGACTTCCGACCGACGTGGAAGGCCTCGTACGAAGCAGCCTGGTAATCGCGAATGGGTTTCTGTCATTCAGGGTGTTTATACAGATGGCTAGGCAATGCCTCCGTACGTCATCGTAAAGGGCAGATATCACCTCCTCTCTTGGTATACCAACAGCCAGTTTCCACCCGGCTGGCGTGTCCACCCAAGCGAAAACAGATAGACAACAAATAAGATTGGCTTAGATTAGCTAAAGCATTACAATCAATTTACAAAGTCCTGTACAAAGGGTGCTTATCGCCTCTTAATCCTAGATAGCCATAACAGCCACAAATCGACTCTATTTAACGACTACTGTAAGGAAGAAAAGATTATTACTTTATACATGCCTCCCCATTCATCACACAAGCTTCAGCCTCTTAATATTAGTTATTTTAGTCCATTAAAACACTCATACAGTAAAGAAATTAAGAATATAATAAAGATGCAGATTACATATATTACAAAAGATGACTTCTTTCCTGCTTTTAAAGCAGCATTCTTTACTTCAATAGGCGAAAAAAATGTATAAGCAGGTTTCCAACAAGCTGGCCTTATACCTTTTAACCCAGAAGTTATTATTTCTCGCCTAGATTTCAAGCCAAAGACGCCTACACCATCCAACTCACGCCCAGTCAGTCAGGGCTCCTAAAAACAAAAGACGCCAACTACAGCAATTAAGGGCGTATAAAGCTCTGCCTTACTAAAAAAAAGGATCAAGGAACATCAAGGTAGCTCACCAACGCCATTATACAAAGTAATTAACTTACAGTCAAAAGGTATTAGCAAGTTAGCACACCGACTAGCTCTTATTAAAGCTAAGGTCTCTGGGCTTCGTACGGCAAATAAGGTATTAAGTAAGCGCCAGAGGGCTAAAAAAAGCCAACTACGTCTTAAAGGGTCACTTAATACTGCAGAAGCAGAGGCTATACGGGTTAAGAAAGGGATTATTAATGCTGGGGGTGACAATATCTGTACGGAGGGTGCTCATACAGAGGAGGGTGAAGTGCGCAGTCGGCGATGTAGCAATTGCGGAAAGACAGGGCATAACGTACGAACATGTCAGGTAGTTTGGGACAGTACTAAAGAAGAGGATAATAATTAGTTCTAATTGATTTCGTACATTATAGATAAATAAACTTATATAAAAGTATTAAGGTAGAGAAAAGTGTTCCGCTTGCTATGTTGTTCCGCTCGCTATGCATGTACGTTATTAACTGATGATAGTTAATATTAGGTGAAGCACTATTAGTATTATTAGTATTTATTAAATACTATATAATAATCTATAATATTTTAAGGAATTAGTTTAAGACTTACTAGTTTAAAAAGCTTAAAAGACTATTAAACTCTATAGAGGTAATAGTATTATAACTAATATTAAACTTTAATAAATAGTTTATTATATAGTTATATATTTCTTCTTCTTCTATAGTATTAGTATTACTTATAATAGTACTTTCTCTATATCTTTTTTTATTAGTAGTATTAGATATAAAGGTATCTATTTCGCTTTATTCTAAGCCTTTATCATTAGACTTTATATAGTCTTTAAATAGAAAGATATTAGTATACTAATATTAGTAACTATATATATATTTATAACTAGATAAATTCATAATAAACTTTTGACTTATATTATATTTTATCTATATTTAACTCTTCTTTCTCTAAAGTTACTATAGAAGAATAGTGTTTTTTATAGTGTGTTAAAGCGTTAGAGGTTTAAAATCGAGCTGCCTTAGTTATAAACCTTTTATTACAGCCTTTTATATTATAATTTAATTCTATTTCTTTTTCTTTACTTAAATTAGTAGGTAAAAGCTTATAAGAAAATAGGTTATTTATAATAGGGTACTGTTTACTGCCTTTAAAAGTATAGCCTTTTTGGTTTTCTAGTTTATTAGCGTATATATACTGCGGTTTATTAGTATTAATAGAAATTTGCAAGTTATTATTAGAAACGTCGATTTGAGAAGATGTCTGGGAATTAGAAGAAGAAGGAATAGGTTGGAAAGAGTCGTTAGATTCTGAAGCCATTTTTTTAGGTTTTTTTGAGATTTTTCTTTATATAATAAAACTAAAAGTAAATAATAATAAAGATAATGAAAATAATAAAGACAATAAAAATAATATATATAGTTTTAGTTTCTAACTTAATAAGTCTAAATAAGTTATAATATAAGTATTATTATATTATTAACTAGTAAGCTTGAAGTAAAAAAACTATATTGTTATATTTTAAAACTATTATTTAAGAAGTAAAAAACTCTTTCTTATATACTTTTTAGTTAATACTAAAGGCCTTATGTTAAAGTTATAAAAGTAAGATATATTAAAAGGCTATAAGTATATACACTTATTGTAAGAAACCTAAAAAGCGGGCCTGCCACTTGGTTGTGACGGAATTGGCCTTAAGTAGGAATGTTTATATTCTAACAGCCCCCTTTAAGGGCATTTCCGGTACTGACCTTATCCGGTTAGTCTGTGCGCCTGCCAGTTAAGGACTTACGGTCACACCTGCCTGCCAATTGCTACGCCTCAATTAGACTTATAGTTGTAGTTGCCTTCTCTAGGACTTTGGCACGATTCGAACGTGCGATCTTTGTAAGCGTGCGGGGTTACACGCATGTGGTTGGCCAAACCACTGAGCTAGCTGGGCTCATAACCTGTAAGAAACCTAAAAAGCAGGCCTGCCTCTTATTTGTAACGGAATTAGCCTTAAGTAGGAATATTTATATTCTAATATAGATAAATATTTAAAAGCTTATAGGTATATTAGCTAGACTAAGTAGTATAACTATATATTTGAATTAACTATATTCTATTTAAAATACTAATTTTTAGACTAACCTTTAAAATAGGGGATAATATATACCTCTTATATAAGAATATTAAAATAAAGCGACTAAGTAATAAACTTAACTATAAGAAACTAAAACCCTTTAAGATCTTTAAAAAAGTTTTAAATATTAACTATAAACTTAACTTACTAGAAATAATAAAAATACATCTAGTCTTTTATATTATACTATTAGAGCTAGTATTATATAGATTAAACACTAATAACTATATTATTATTAAGTTAAATAAACTAAAACATAAAGTTAAACGTATTATTAGTAAACGCTATAAGAATAAAAAGAAATAGTACTTAGTAAAATAAAAGAACTATAGATATAAAAATAACTTATAGAAACTAGTTAAAAACCTCTAGCGCTTTTAATAGCTGCTTTAAGACTTTTATAAGTACTAAAAGAACTAGGTACTAACAGACCTATAACTATAAACTTATTACTAAGCCTATATAAGGACTAGTCTATATTATTAGGGACCTATATAGACTATAGCTCCTCTACTATCCCCTTTTTATAAATATCTAATATTAATTCTAAAGTATTAGACTTATCTAACTCCTATATCCCCTAATAGAACGTCTTAACCTATTATTTCTAGATAAGTTTTTAGGTTTTCTAAATATAAGATAAGTAACTAGTAGTAGTTACTATTAAAGACTATAAATAAGTAAGCTCCTTATAAGGCTTTAAAAGCTTCTTACTAGCCTTTTCTTTTTTCTATCTTACTCCTTTTATTAAGTATTTAACTTTTATATTATAAATATATTAGTAATTAAAAAAATAATATTAATAAAAATACTTATATATTAAAGCTATTAAGACTTTATTATAAAGCTTTTTTATCTTAATATAGGTTTAATAATAAAAAGAACCCTTACTAAATTAATAAAAAGCCTTTATATTATAACAATAAGTGTAAGGTATATTAGCTAAAAGTAAATAAGCTTTAATAAATTCTAAAAAAGCTAGATACTTATAATCTTTTAATTTTATATTTTAAGATTTTAACTTTTTTAATTTTTTTCTATAACCTAATATAGTATTAGTATTATAATTAATAAGAAAGTAGAATTAATAACTTCCTAACCTAAAAGAAATAACTTACTTATATAGGTCTTAAGGATAAGACTTTTAAAAAGAAAGACCTAATATTATAACCTAATAAATTATAGGTAATATTACCCTACTAGATAACCAGCAGGCAGTATAGTATTTATATAAGACTAATAATAGGTTAGGTTAAAATAACTTTTTAAGTTAAAAAAAACTATAGTATAAGTTATATAATAATAAAAAAGACTAATAAGTAATAAGTAGTCTTAAGTAAATAACTAATAATACTAAAGGTAGTTTATAGTAAAAGACTAATATTTAGATATTAGTCTTAAGTATACTAATAACATTAAGACTTATATATAGGATAAACTTAGATACACTTAAGGATAACCTTTTATAGCTTTTTAATAATTAACTTATAATATATCTTCTAAATACCTTTTAGTATCTAAATTAGTGTTTTCTTAATAAAAGGCTATTTAAGCTCTCTTTATACCTATTAAGTACCTAACTAGTTACTAAGTGATTAATAGATAAATAAGCTAATATTACTATTACTAAGTATTAACCTTAGCTATACTGTTAGTAGTAACCCTACTGTTAGATTACTAACTATAATATTAAGGTTATTATACTAAAGCAGCATATCTTATATTAAGTTATAAAAAAGCTTATAGCTAATAAAATAGTATTTATATTATATTTTATAATTAAGATAAGAAATCTATTAAAGGATTATAAGCTAAAATTAAGTTTTATTTATTATAATTAGTAAAGGCTTATAATATAGATAGTAAATCTAAACTATATACTATTAATAAAAAAAGTACTTTGTTTTAAAAAAAAAAGACTAATACTCTTATAAATAAAATTTTTAAATATAAAAACCTTTTACTAATACTATAATAACTATAAGGTAGGTTATATAAAGGCTATAACGACCTTTAACCTTATTAAGAAAACTTTATTAAGAAGGAATTAATAAGGATATATAGTAATATATTAAAGACTATAAATACTATCTTAGTATTATAATCCTTTAGTATAAGCTATATAAGTAATTATAAATACTACTTTTATTATTATACTTATTCTAAAAGATGTCTATAGACTTTATTATAGGCTTATTACTAAGCGCCTATAATAATAGTACTAAATATAACTATATATTAGTTATCCTATATTAAATAACTAACTTTATAATATCTATACTTACCTTAAAGAAATTAAATATAGTATAAATAATAATAATCCTATATAAAAAGGTAAAATATAGGTTTAAACGCTAAAAAGGATTATAAGTAATAAGAATAAGCTATTTACTAACTAATTTTAAAAAGAACTTATAAAAGTAAAAGTAATATATTACTAACTGTCTAATATATACTACCTATAACTAGAAAGCTAAATAAAATAGACCTATTAAATATTAGAAAAGTATTTATAACTATATACTAATAGTATACTAAATAAATAAATAGTATAATTAGATAAAGCTAAATTTATATATAATAATAGCTAGTATTTTATTATTAAAGTATTTCTTTTTATAATACTATATAACTATTACTTTAAAAGTATAAACTATATACTTAGTAGTAAAGTTATATTATAAAAGGTAAAAGAATAAATTAAGAAAATTACTAAAGTTAAGAGGTAAATAGTAAAAGTATAAATAAAAGCTACTAAGTTATAAGCTACCTATTATAATTAAAAGTATTAGTAAAAGAGAGTTTTATTATAAAGATTTATTAGGCTATTAATAAAAAGCATATGCTTTAAAAATAAAAAGCTAGTACTATACTATATTAAGGTAGCTATTATATAGAGAATTAGTAATTAGGTATGCTATATTTACCTATTTAAAGTATATAAATAACGTATATATATAGTAAGTCGCCTATTATAGTAAGTCGCCTACTTTTCCTTAATTCTATGTTTTTCCTCTTTATAATAAGATTTCTTTATATATAAATATAGATTCTTCCTTAATTAAAAGTTATATTCTCCTTATACTTTAAGCTGTTAAAAAAGACCTAAAACTTTCTATATAAAAAGCAGCCTTTATTTATAACGTCTTAAGAATAACACTTTATAACTGATATATTAGATAACTATTATAATAAGAAATATAATTAAAATTAATAAAGATAACTATATCTAAAAAGGAGGTAATTTTTAAAAGGGTTATTAGCCTAATTAATTAAAGGTTTTTATTATAATAAGAAGATATATAGGATATTACTAATTAACTTCTTAATATATATAATATAATACGTATTAGACTTTAATAGGTAGAGAACTTTATATAATAATAACTATAATTAAAAATATATTTTTACTATTAAATTAACTATTAGAGAGCCTTAGCTAAAGATCTTATAGTTATATAAGGCTAGTTTACACTTATATAAATATAATTATTAAGTATAAGATATAGGATTATAATATCTATAATTTTAATAAGACTAAGTTCCTAATAAGAATACTGTTATATATAAAGGTTATTATAACTTTTAATTATAAGGGAAGGCCTTATATAAAACAACCGAATAATTAGGAATAAGTTTTTATTATTTAAGGTATATATATAGATAACTAGGTAATACCTTTATATATTATTATAAAAAGTAAATATTACCTTTTATTATAATATATTAATAGTAAATTTCTAGCTATATAGTATATCTACTTAAGTAAAAATAGATAAACTATAAATAAGATTAGTCTAAATTAATTAAACCTTTTTAATTAGTATATAAAGTCTTATATAAAAAATACTTATTTCCTTTTACTTCTAGATAGCTATAATAGCTATAAATTAACTAAATTTAATAACTACTATAAAAAAAAAGTAATTATTACTTTATATATATCTTTTTACTTATTATATAAGCTTTAGCTTTTTAATATTAGCTGTTTTAGCCTTTTAAAGTATTTATATAGTAAAAAACTTAAGAAAATAATATAGATATAGATTATATATATTACTAAAGACGACTTTTTTTCTACCTTAAAAATAGTAAGTTTTATTTTAATAGGTAAAAATAATATATAAGTTAGTTTCTAATAGGTTAGTCTTATACCTTTTAATCTTAAAGTTATTATTTTTTACCTAGATTTTAAGTTAAAAATACTAATATTAAAAAACTTTTATCTAACTAGCTTAGGCTTATAAGACCTAAAGACACTAATAATAGTAAGTAAAAGTATATAAAGCTTTACTTTATTAAAAATAAGGATTAAAGACTATTAAGGTAGTTTACTAATACTAATATATAAAGTAATTAACTTATAGTTAAAAGGTATTAATAAGTTAGTATATTAACTTATTATTATAAAGTTTAAAAACTATTAACTTTATATTTTTAGATAAAAGTATTAGGTACTAGAGGGTTAAAAAGAATAAACTATATCTTAAAGGATTACTTAATATAGCTAAAGTAGAGTTATTATAAAAAGAAAAAAAATATTAAAGGTAGGGATAAAGAAATAACTTAAATAGGGGTTATATAGAGAGTAGTAAACTATATATATAATAAAATAGTAATTATAGAAAGCCTAGATATAACGTATAAATATATAAGGTAGTTTAGGATAGTAATAAAGAAGAAGGTAATATATAGGTTTAATTAATTTTATATAGTATAGTTAAATTAACTTATCAAAATAATAAAAGGGTAGGTAGAAGTAGGTAACTTACTATAATAGGCGACTTACTATATATATATGTTAACTATATAATATATTCTTAATTAACCTTTTAAAACTATAAGAAGCTAGCTAATAGGTTACTAACAGTTTAGTAAAACTTTTAAAACTAAAACTAAAAAATCATATCTAGAAAGTAAAAGAAATTATTACCTATTAAGGTAGTAAAAATAACTGTTAGAATCACCAGGGTGTAAGAAATATAGATAGTCCCCTGGGTATTAAGGGCTGGATGCCATGGATTAATTATTTGGCGATTAGTCAGCGATATATCGCCGATAGATATTAAGGGATTCCTCTAGCAGAGAGCTAGAAGGCCAAGTTAAAGTCTTATAATATACCTATACCTACATTTTTACCTATATCGCCCTTTAGAATTAGCTTCTAGCTGTAATCTTATTATAATTCTTTAACTTTAATTTTATACTTAGGATCTAGAATAATAATAATAAGTAGAAGTGTTAGATATATAGTAAGTAGTTACTAAACCTTTATATCTAATATATTAGAAAATTTACTATTAATAACTATAGTAACTACCTCTAACTTTATTATAATTATCTAATAATAGGTAGAATAAAATATAGTAATACTATAAGCCTTAAATTAGATAATAAAACTCCTAATAGAAACCACTTAGTAAATAGTTAGTAAGTCTCTAGCGTTATTATTATTTTTAGTTACCTTATTAAAGTAATATAACTAACTACTAGCCTACTCTTATAAGACCTTTAAAAAAAAGTTATCTTTTTATATAATAAATAATTAGCTAATAGTAATTAAGGATAATAATACTTTTTAAAAGGCTTCTAATAGCTAATATATTTAGTAGTTAATAACCTATCTATTAGCCTTATTATAATAAAAATAGTAGATATATTAGTAAAGCCTGCTATAGCCTGTTATATAGACTAACTTCTTAATATTTATTTATTAAAAATATATTAATCTAATATTATAAAAGTATAGGCTTTATAAACTACTTTTAAAAAGTAAGTAGAAGGCTAGCTAGTTACTAATAGGCTTCTTTAGTAAATAGTTAGTAATATATTACTAGTTAGGTATATTTTTTAAAAACTTTAAGCTTTATATATATATATACTTTTTTTACTTTAAAAAGTAGCTATAGAAATACCTAAAGAGGTAGAAGGTTAAGATTAGTAGACCTAAAGATATAGTAATAGTAGCTAAAAGACTTTAGGAAAAACCAGCTAGTTACTAACTAGTTATTAAGCTAAAAACCTATAGGGCTAAAAAGGCTAGGTTATTAGAATTTCTAGCTAAAAGGCTAAAAACAGATTAATATATTTACTATAGATATAAAAGTTATAAATTAGTATAATACTAGTTAATTATAATATATAATACTTATAGTTAAAAAGGCTATATTATAAGATATTACTAATAGGTTATTAAAGACTTAGTAACCTAAGCTAGTAAAAGGCCTATAGCTATAGTTTAGTAAGTTATAACTATAAGTAAAAAACTATTAAAAGTTAAAAAGGTTATAGATATATAAAGTATAGTAATTATATAAGTAGATAAAGATATATAGGTCTAGATATATATTAAATATATAAAAGATAAAGTGTTTTTAAACAGTAAGTAATTATTAAAAGTATATTAATAAATTAAATAATAGACTAATAAGGCTAAAACCTGGCTTATAGGCAGACTAGATAAGGCTAGATAAAAGAAATAGACTAGTAAGGCTAGAATCTGGCATTACCAGACAGACCAGATAGGGCTAGATAGACTAAATAATAGACCAGTAAGGCTAGAACCTGGCTTACAGATAGACTAAATAGGGCTAGATAAGGAAAAACAGTAATATCTTAATAACGATTTAGTAATAATAATATAATAATAAGTAATAAGATAAATAAATAACTAGTAATTACCTTAAGGACTATAAGTCGGCTTAAAGGCTAAGCCTTTAGAAGAGGGAGGCAATTATAAGAAATATAGATAGTCCCCTAGGTATTAAGGGCTAGATGCTATAGATTAATTATTTGGCGATTAGTTAGTGATATATTGCCGATAGATATTAAGGGATTCCTCTAGCAGAGAGCTAGAAGGCCAAGTTAAAGTCTTACAATATACCTATACCTACGTTTTCACCCATATCGCCCTCTAGAATTGGCTCCTAGCCGCGATCCTATTACACAGGGTTGGTGATACGGTTAACTGTATATATCGGTAGCTGTGACGAATAGTAGGGGTAACTTGGTGGTTCTCTATTATGTGTATTAAATAGAAGGAGCTATCGCGGCTGGCCAGTTGTGCGGCCAGCTATTATCTATTATAGCTTAGGTGGATCTATCGGAGGGCCGGAGGGCTAATAGTCTGGTGGTAAGTTATTAGGGTTTAGCCTGATAATTCTAATAGCTTAGCGATAGTTAATATTATAACACTAGTAACTTTCTATAGTGGTAAAGTGTTATAGAATCCCTTTTTATTTATACTAATATAAAAGGCTTAAAAACGTAATAAAAATAAAAAGCTAAAAAGTATTTAATACTTTTTATTTATATAACTATTTATATATATAAAACTTATCTATTTATCTATATATCTAACTGTCTATTACTAACTAACTTTTATAATACCTTATTTAGTAATAACTTTATAAATCTATTAGGTTATTACTACTTTAGATTTATTATATCTTATAGATTTTATATTACTTATATAACTAGTAAAAGGCTATAATATTTATTATAAGGTGTTTCTTTTTTATAATATTAAGCTTTATAATATATTTATAGAGAAAGTATAAGTTAGTATAAAGTATTATAAGTATTTATAGTAACTTAAGGTAGTTAGTAATTATTATAAAAATAGTGCCTATTATATAGGTAATATTAGTATTAGTAATTATCCTATAGATCTTAAAAGTAAAAACGCTTTATATAACCTATTTATATTTTATTAAGCTAAAGTAGATAATATTACTAGTTAAAATAAAACAGTTACTATTAGTAGTATCTTACTTATTAACTTACTTATTAGTAAAAATAATAATAAATCTAAATTATAATATAAGGTTATAGTTATTTATAAATAAGCTATTAATAAATATAAAAAGCTTAATAGTTATAAGGTTAAGTAGTTAAAAAAGTAAGCTATAGTTAAAGTTATCTATTTACTATTTAATTTAGTAGTTAAGGCTTTTAATCTTTTTTACTATAGGTAATTAGTATTATACTATAATAAAGTAATTAAAGTAAGCCTTAAGCTAGTAGATAAAAGTAATATATACGCTATAAGTATATTACTAGATATAATTTTACTAAGCTGTAGGTAAATTTAGGTTAATAGGCTATAGCTTTTTACTTTAGTCCTTTTATTAAAAAGTAAGCTTACTATTACTAGTAACTAATAACATACTACTATTAAAGGTAATAAAGTTATTAGTAGTAAGTAGTTATTTAGGTTTTATTATAAAAGTAGCCTTTTTAAGCTTTTTCTTTTTTTAAATAAAGAGTTTCTTATTTATAAGGCTAATAGTATTATCTATCTATATACTAATAAAGCTAAAATTTTTATTATTAGGTAATAAAATAAGTAAGTAAAAATTAAAGGTTAATATATTTATCTTAAGGTTTTCTTTATAATAGCTACTATATATTACTTACTAATAGGTATCTACCTTAATAATACTATATAACGGCTTTAAAATAATTATAATTATATTATTAGGGTAAAAGTAATAAATTTCTATAGGCAGTTAGGTAAAAATAATATACTTAAAAAAGGTAGCTAATTAGGTATATATTTAGGTAATATTATATAGCTAAAAGATAAAACTATATTATAGTAGTAAAAAAGTAAGTATAAAAAGTAGTTACTAAGCTATATATTAAATAGTAAATAACTATATAAAAATAACCTTTTTATTATTATTAGTATATCTTTAGATAATAAGTTATAATTTCTTATAAGGCTTTTTATTTTTACTTTTTTCCTTATATATAAGTCTTAACTTAAAGATCTAAATCCTACTATAGGTATTTTTATTATATATAGTAATATAAAATATATTTTAGTTAATAAGGCTTTTTACTTTAGTTTAATTAGATCTTTTAAAAGGCTTACTTAAGGCTATAATAATACCTTTTTTATATAGCTTAATAGTAAGTATATAGTTAGCTTTTTTTATTATTATAAGAAAGGTACTATTAAAGGTAGGGTATATCTTAATAATAAACGTTACTAAAAGGTATTTTTATAGTTAGCTATAATACCTTCTTAACAGTAGTAGCTTTTTACTAATAATAATAGTATTATAGATTTCCTTTATAGGCTTATTAATATTAAGATTTTCTTATATAGTATATTAGTTAGTAGGTATACTCTTTATAGCTAGCAGTTTAAGTTAGAGTTTTTCTTAAGTATAATATAGTTTTACTATAGTTATATAAAAGTCTTATAATTTTTAAGGTAATTTAACAGTATAAGTAGTACTATTATTAGTAATAAGATAAAAAAGACCTTACTACCTATTTTTTTTATACTATATATAGATAAGTAATTAAAATAAAAGTATAACTATATTAGTAGTATTAGGTCTATTATATATAGCTAGCGCTTTAGATATTTACCTTTTAGTATAAAGTTATTATACTATATTTATAGCTTTTTTAACTGTTTTAGCTTATTAGGCAGTTATAATAGTAAGTAGTAAGTCTTTAGTAATATAAAGGTATACCTTAAAAATAAAAAAAATAAAAATAAGACTATTTAGGCTAATAGTATTATTAATTAATTCTACTACTAATTATAAGGTAACTTTAGGTTTAGTATTACTCTCTATATAAATAATATTATATATATAGTAAAAGGCTATATAATATTATTTAACCTTACTAATACTATAATAGGCCTTAATAGGTACCTCTTTAACGTTAATAGATAACCTATAGGCAGTATATTTAAACTTAGCTATATAAAAATTTAGGTCTATATTAGTAGTTATTTAATTAGATAGGCTAAGACATATATTAATCTAGTATTTTTATAAAGCTTCCTATATATACTTAATAGTAATAGATTATAAAAATCTTATTATATTAAAGGTAGTTACTAAATTAATAATATAAAATACTAGCTTATTACTATTAAGATATATTATATTAATAAGGATCTTATAGTTAAACTTATAGTTATTATATAAAGTAAACTTAAAGTAACTAAAGGC
>MU843819.1:0-23510 GCA_030867255.1 Colletotrichum somersetense | reverse complement strand
TCTCTAGAGATACTAGATTAAATAGGAATTACACTTAGTAAAAAGCTTATATTCTGTTTTTAATATTACTTAATCTAAAAGCATCTACTCTAAATCTAAGTAATTAGATTAAGGGGAACCTAATAAAAGATTTAGTTAGAGATAATAATAGGTTAATATCTATAAATAGCTAGAAAATAGTATATAAGTGTTTTATATAGTCCTTAGCAGTATATAAAGAGATAATAATATTATTAATAAATAACTATATAAAATCCTTATAGTCCCTAAGGAGATTATCTATAAATCGTTAGGTATAAGCCGGCAAATTCTTAAATCCTATTAGGGCTGCCGTTACTTTTTCTTAGCCTTAGTGGCTAACTATAGTTAAGCGTTTTTAGTGTTCTTTCTTTACTAGAAATTAATAAAAAAACCATTTTATGTTAACTACTATAGTGAAATATTTACTATATATTTTTTAGATAACTTCTAATTATAATAGTATTAGATAGGCGTCTAGAATAGTAGCCTTATTAAGTGCCTGTAAATCTACTACTATTCTTACTTTTAGTTTACTATTTACTATTCTCTAAACTATAAATACTAAAGCTCTAAACGGCGTTAGTCTAGTGGCCTATACTATTTAGCCTTTAGCGTATATATCGTCTAACATTTTGTTAAGGAATTCCTAGTCCTTAATACTATATAAGTATAGTTATTAACTAAGCTTATACTTATAGTAGTTTTTAGCAAGAGGAATTATTATTTCTTTTTTAGGTTTTACTTATATATATCTTATAGTAGGTTTCTATAAAGTTAGGAAGTTACTAACTATTTTACTTATTTATAAAACGAATTTTAGGCTTTTATTATATATAGTGACTCCTTTAGAGGTTACTACTAAATTATAAGATTTATCTTACTTAATACTAAGTTTTTAATCTATAGTCAGGCGTTTCTAAAAGATATTACTATCTTTTAGTATGGTTTTACAGTTTATATTTTCTAAGTTAAGATTATTTAATAGAATTAGTATCTAGCCTATAGGATTTACTAAGTAAGTTACGTTATATTATAAGTAGGTAAAAGTTCTTATATATTAATTTTACTATAATTTTATTAGTATATTTATATTATTTACTATAAGTATTAATAGTAATTAACCTATTAGAGAATCTATTTACTACCCTTACTTAGGCCTAAATAAGAGCCGATCGGTTTTAAACCTTTTATATACTAAATAGGTACTATTATCTTAGTTAATAGCAGGATAATAATGTTTTTTATATAAGTTACCTTATAAGAAACAGGGCTATATTTAGTAAAGATTATAGTAGGAATTTCTAACCTATTATAGAAGCCGATTTAGATAATACCTTATAAGTTAAGAATATCTACCTGGTTTAGTATATTAAATTCTTAGCTAATTAATATTTCTACCAGTAAAGTCTCTACTACCTAGCCTTATATATAGAGTGTAGCCTTATGTATTTAACTGTTAATTTTACCTTATACTTTTAGCTAGAATTTAGTCTACCCTAACGTTAGTGAATTACCTATTCCTTAGAGTTACCTCTAGACTGTAGGGTTAAACTTATAAATAGGTATTTTCTTAAGAATTCTTTAAGAGATAATATATCTTAATAACCTGCTATCTATATAGATCTAGGTTTTTTATCTGTCTCCTATGTCTGCTTGTATTCTGGTATATAAATAGTTGTATGCTACTTAGTATATATTAGTTTCTACCTATAGTAGGCTTTATAAGTAAGTAGGATTTAGTTAGTAATTAGCAGACTTTTTATATATAGAAGTATACTTCTTTTAGAGGTGTTGTTTCTTTTTTATAGTTATTCTGTAATATTTATATACTAAAGAAAGATAATACTTATCTTTATATTTTAATATAGCCTAAAGTTCTTTAGGTAAGTTTATATCTAAAATAAAGTTAATATGTTTAGTTAACTTAGTAGAATCCCTAGAGTTATCCTTTATACTAGGTTCTAGTAAATTATTAGGCGATTTAGAGGCTAAATACAATTTAAGTATAGAATATCTTTTATCTATCTATTCTTTTTAGATAGCTAGATTTATAGTTCTGTTATCGTTTAGTACCTTAATATTAATATAGTCTTCTTTATAGTTTATACTGTCCTTAGGGATATAGCGGTAAATTAGCTATAATAACTTAGAGTCTTAAGTTAGCTTAGTATTTTTATTACTAGCTTTCTAGTATAGTGTATATAGTAATCGTTTTTATAGTCTTTTTTATTTTTCTAGCTTTTATAGCTAATCAGCTAGATTATATAATTCTATATACTGTAGATTTTAAGTACTATATAACAACTTTTTTCTTTTTTAGGCTGGCTTTTTATTATAGATTAGCTCTATTATTATTAGCTTTTTTTTAATAGATTTCTTTATTAAAAGCTTTTTTTAGGCTTCTTACTTAATATTTTATTATTATCCTTTTTAGTAAGATATTAAGTATTAAAGCTATTAAGTTTAGTGTGTTTTACTGTCTGGCCTAGGTATTTTAGTAATAAGATTAAGATCTATTTTATTATAAACTAAGGCTAAATAACAGTTTTTAGGTTCTTTTGCTACTTATACTAGTTATTTAACTTAAGCTATAAAGTAGTAAATATCTATATAGTTTTTTATATCTTTTAGAGTGTATTTTAGCCTATAGAGTTTTATTTTAACTACTTTATATAGAATCTTAAATCTTTTAATAAGTAGATATACCTAAAGGTTAAGGCCTTTATAAGGGTCTGTAAGGTCTTAACGATCTTTATCGTCTAGGTCTCTAGAGTACTATTTATTAGCTATTTCTTTAAGGTAAAGGTAAAGGTTTCTAGTAACTGCTAGTTAATAACTAGTTAATATTTATATATAGCGTTTAGCTAAGTCTAGGAACTAGTATACATCTGTCTATATAGTCTTAGTTCTAACTAGGTAACTATTATTATTATCTATAAAGGACGATAGGGGATTAAACTATCTGATTTCCTTTAGTTAAAATCTAAATAAACTGGACCTATAACTAGAGGGAGCTTTACTTAGTTCTTTTTTAAAAGGGTTATTAGCTAAGGAATTACTAGAGTTATCTAGGGGAAGATCTGGTTTTTATTTTTACAGGTTAGAGGACAGCTAACGTCTGCCTCTTCCTTCTTAACTTCTATTACTACCTCTTCTGTAGCAAGGTATTCCTTAGCTAGGATGCTAGAAATATTAGTCTTTTTATATTTCCTTTAATTCTTTTTAAACAGACTTAAGCTTAGCAGTAAGGATAAACACTATAAGATCTTATATTTTTTAGTTTTAAGTTTAGGATTTACTTTTATCTCTATATAGAGAAGCTTTTAGGTTATCTTTTACTTTTTTACTTTTTTTTTTTAGTAATTTATTCTATAGAGAGTTTTAGACTATTATCTTAAACTATAGGGATTTAATATTAAAGTGCTTTAGTATTTTGTCTATATTATAAGATTTAAGTTTTTTAAAGTCTTTCTAGCTCTTACTTTCTAAAGTAGACAGTAGTTCTCCTTCCTCCTTAAAGATAAAGGAATAAACGTATTAACTAGAGTCTATTTTTTCTTAATCTTTTTACTATAATTGTTTTATTTTATTATAAATCTTTATCTAAATAAATTTAATAAATACTTTATCTTTTTTTACCTAGGAATTAATAGCTTCCTTATAGCGCCTTAGATTCTTTAGCTAGGTTTTTAGGTACTTCTATAATTTTACTAGAAATAAATAGCTACTTTATAGCCGTTAATAAGTTATTAGCAGAAGGGCTTATCTAGCTAGGGTAAGCAATTTATCTAAAGATTCTTAATATTATAGGTAAGCAGTAGTAAGCTAGACTATACAGAATAGATCTAATAGAAGGGACTAAAGTTACCCTAGTAATAATTAGAAAGTAGATATAGATAATTTTATCTATAATAATAAATAATACTTTTAGCTTATATAGGTTTTACTAGGTAAGACTAAGGTAATAGAGAAAGAAACTAGATATTAATTCTATTTTATCCTATTTACTAGGTTTACTATAAAGAGTAAATAAAGATCCTGTCTTACTGTAGTCTTCTAGTGCTAAAGAAAGGCTAAAGTTAAACTCTTACGTTTTACTTTCTTCCTTTTTGTCTTAAGGAGTTATTAATAAAGATAGCTTCCTTAGACGGTAATAATGGTTATACTACTATTTGTTACACTTTGGTGTGGGTATATTGGTTGTAAATTTGATGCCCCTTCCTTTCCTAATAGGCAGGGGATCTACCTATAAATAGTGGAGGATTCTAGGCTAAACGGCCGAATAATTCTCTAGGGATTCCTGGAGAATTTACAGCAAACAGGTGGAGAATTCTCTGCCAATGTCCCTATAATTCCTGGGCGGCTAACCGACAATTTGCCGGTCTGTTGGTCTGTGCGTAATCTGGTGGATTCCCTAGGAAATAGACATTCTGTAGCGTAACAGTACTACCTTTTAGGATTACTAGCTCTATAGAACTAGCTGACGCTAGGACGGCTGCTTTTAGAAGAGGGAGATAATAGGGGGTAGCTAGATAATAGTAGTAGGTTATAATTACTTACAGGTTATTCTCTTAAGATATAACCTATAGTAGGAAGGTAAGTAGGTTAAGTTTTACACTATAGAATATATTATAAAGCTATTATAAGTAAATAGTGTAGATAAAACTAAGGTTAGATAAATTAACTTTATTATAAGAAGGGATAAAAGAGGGAGAGCTACCTTCTGTAGGTCTAGCAGAATTTAGTTATACTAACAATTTTTTTTTTAGCTAATTATAAGGGCAAACGGCGGTACGCCTGTAAGGACAGTACGCCTGTATTAATTCCTAGTGCGCCCCTATTAATTCCCTACTAATAACTATTAGAGTTATAGCTGTATATCTGACAGGGCTTTCACTAGGAAACCCTAGATTATCCTACGGCCGACCGCCGGCAAATCCCTGGGGGATTCACTGCGATATCGGGGTTGTTCAGCCAGCCCACCGCAATAGTTACTCTTCTTCTTTACGCGTAATTAGATATCATAAATTAAACCTATTATTTGTTATCCCTTTGTTATCTATACAGATTACACTATTACCCTAGTGTAACCTACAGTATTTTATTTTTAATATAAATATTTACCTATAGCCTAATTAGACTAAAATAATAGTTACTTTAACTAGTAAAAGACTAAAACGTAATACTTATTTTTAATACCTTATATACTACTTACTACTATAGCTAAGATAGTTAGAATAAGCTTAAGATACTAAGTAATACTACTTTATTTAGACTTACTTTTTTAGATAAATAGTAGCCTAATTAGGCTAGCTAGTATACTAAAACCTTATTTAATACCTTTTAAAAGCCTAGTATAACTATTAACTTTAATAATAATAACCTATATATACCGCTATAGCCTGTTTACCTTTAGACTAGCTAGCACCCTTCTAGAGAGAGACTTAAGCTATTAAAGACCTCTAGGCATAACAGTATATAATACTTTAAGTCTTCTAAATCCTTAAAGACTAAGGTAAAGAACTTTATATATAAAGGGATCTATTATCTAATTAGCCTTATTAGTTAAGTTAAAAAGCTAAAGTCTATAGTAGTATAAAAATACCTTCTCTAGAAGCTAGAGGTATCTCTACCTTTAATAGGTATAACGTTACTAACTTTATAGACTAGTATAGCTTCCTTATAGACCTTATAAGGTATTCTAATTAAGATAAAATATAGTCTTTACCTTAGTATTTACTTACTAAGTATTAAGCTATAGTTAAGATTAAAGTAAAGACTTATATTTAGCCTAAATTAAAGATATACTTATTTAAAATCTATAGACTACTTAATAAAAAAGTTACGCTTTAGCCTAATAAGTAGCTATATAACTTACTTAAAGGTAGCCTAATTAGAAAGAATTTACTAAAATAAACTATATTACTGTTTTAAAAAGTTAAAAGTATTATTATAAAGGCTAAAGTAAAAAGAAAGCTAGTTATAGGTAACTATAAGCTTATAAAGCTTATTATTAAGTAATATAGTAAAGGTATTATTTTAGCTATAGCCTTTTAGATATAGACTACTTTTATTAAGTTATTTAAGGAAGGTAATTTTAATAGCTTTTAGAAGACTATATTATCTTAAGTTAGCTAGAAGTTATATTATAAAGGTAGCTATATAGACTTCTCCCTAAGTAAGTAAAGTTTAGCTAAAATAACTATAAGACCTAAAGCTTTATATATATTATTAAAGTTAGTATAATAAACTAATTAGGTTAAATCCTTTATAGCTAAGGTTAAAGATATTAACTTACTATTAGTAACTAGTATTAAGGATCTAGTAATATCTATATATAACCTAGCTTTTTTAATATATTTAAAGATAAGATAATAGCTAGATATATCCCTATAGGTATATATAGTTAACACTTTTAGTCTGCCTTATAATACCTACTAGTATTTATAGTTACCTTACTAAAGAAATATAACCCCTTTAGTAAGACCTAGATTTTAAAAAGGTTATCCTAACTAATACTAGTATAATAGTTATAATAATAGGTATTATTAAAAGTGTCTTTAGTTAGCTAAAAATAAAAAGGTTAGTCTAATTATACTAAATTACTTAGTTTATAAGTATAGTATTTTATAGGGACTATTAGTGTCTATTATAGAAATACTAGACTTTATTATTACTAACTTATATTATTATAAGTAACTAGATAGACTCTAGATTCTAGCCTATATTACTAATAACTCTTAATACCCTGCTTTAGTAGCTACTACTAAGGCTATTACTAAAAAAGAAATTAGGCGTTTTTATACTAATATATTTAAATTATATTAGCTAAAGGTCTTATAAGACGCTAAGGCTAATTTAGTATTAGTTAGTATAATACTGTTATTTTATATTAAAATATTTTAGGTCTTCTAAATTAATATAGTTACTTAATCCTTTAGACTAAAAGAAATTCTCTACTAGCCTAATTAGGTAAAACAGTATACAGTTAAGTAAGGTTTTATATTTAAACTGTTATCTTATTAAAGTAGTATTTTAAATATAAAGTTAGATATAATAAATATCTACTTAAAAACAGTTAATACCTAAAACTTACTACTTTTTATACTACCTCTAGTAGTTAGCTAAACCTATAGAAAAGTTAAAGAGATACCTAATTAAAATACTATTAATAACTATATTATAAGTGTTTAAGCTATATTTTATAAAATCGGTAGTACTATCTTAATCCTTTTTAGTACTGCTATATAGATATAGCTTTAGTTTAAATAAGATATAATTACTTTAGTATAAGACCTTTTAGATTCTAAAAGGTATAGTAATACCTATATTAAAGCTACTAATAACCTAATTAAAGACCTACCTATAGAAGATAAAAAGAAAAGACGTAAAATTATTAGTTACTATAATAAGGAAATTCTAGACCTTATTACTAGGAATACTAAAGTTAATCTAGTTAAGACAGCTAATATTAAAAAGCTTATTATAATAGTCTCTACCTTTATTATTTTACACTTTAAAGTTAAAGTTTAAGTTAGTAGAAACCACCCTAATTAGAATAAGCTAATTATAGGGATCCTTAATAATAAAGTAAATATTAATATTATCTTATATTTTTATACTAAAAGGAACAGTCTATAGCTAATACCTATTAAGCTAGGTATATAGGCTTTTAACCTTACTATAAAACAGACTCTCTTTAATAAGTTATATATTATACCTATTTAGATAAACAGCTACTACTTTATAATAACTATATTTATAGGAAATAATAAGAATATACTAAATTAACTTTACTTAGTAGCCTTTTTTTAATTAGTACTAATATTAACTATAGATATAAAGCAGATATTATTATAGCTATTATAACTATAGGAAAGACTTATCTATATATCCCTACTGTATTTATAGACCTAAGAGGTCTAGAAAACATTAAGCCCTATATACTAGAATAAGATTTATATGCCTAGAAAGTCCTTCCTACCTTACTAATATTAGAAGAAAAAAACTAGGAAAAGTAAAGCCTAGCACTATAGCCAGGATAACTGCTAGAAAGATAAAAATCTCTAGATATAATCTTAAGCCTAATAATAAGAAGGTTATCCTACTAGCTAAGATAAATCTAATATAATAGTTAAGATAGTCTTTATAGACCTTCTTAATTCTATTATTAAGGATATTTATAATTTTACTTTTAAATTAGTAAATATAATAATAAAGGCAATTCCTTATATCTGTTATCTTACTTTAATTAGAACGTAATCGCTAGACCTATATTAGTAGAACTAGGGTTTATATTATAAAAAAAAGGAAAAAAAAGGTATAAAATACTACTAAAGTCTTTAATAAGATTAATACCTTTTAGAATAAGTAAATTATAAGCTAATAAAAGTCTTATCCTAATTAAACTAGGCTAAATATAGCTATAACCTTTATAATATATAAAAAGAAGGATAAAAAAATACACCTAGTTAATAGGCTAGTAGATAATACTTCTATCTCTAAAGGAGACCCCTTATAGAAAGTTAAGAACCTTACTAAAGCTAAAATAAAGATATAACTAGATAAAAGACCTTTTAAAGGTCTAATTACGCCTAAGTTCTTAGATATTAAACTATATTAAAGACTTATATAAGACTACTTAAATAGTATTATAAAAACAGTTACCTACTTCTAGCTAAGAGAAAAAAAGCTTTTAGAGAATATCCTAGTTAACTAAAAAAAAGCTTTAGCTTAGGATTTTCCTTATTACAGTTTTATTAACCTTAAGGTTACTTTCTTATAACTAATTAGAATAATTTCATATAAAGTATAGTAAAAGAAAGGTATTTTAGTCTTTAGAGGGCTAGATAAAAAAGTCTATAAGATCCTTAATAAGTATAAAAAATAAAGGTATTCTAAAAGAAAGCTATAGTTTATACTATAACCTATAGTTTCTTATTAAAAAGAAAGATAACGCCTAACGCCTAATTAATTTATATATAAAGCTTAATAAGGTTATAATTTATAATACCTATATCCCTTTTAGTACTAACTAATTTATAAAAGAGTTTAGTATATATAAACTGCTATCCCTACTAGACTTCTTTTCTAGATATAACTAAGTCTTTCTTACTAAAAAAAGCTAGAACTTAATAACCTTTATATTACCTATTAGTCTGCTTTAGATATATATACTGCTATAAAAAGCTATAAATTTAGTTACTTAGTTTATAAGGATTATTTTATATATCCCTTATAACTTTATACCTTACTACTATAAAGCCTTTCTTAATGATATTATTATTAAAAGAATAATAATAATATATAAAAATAAAAACCTACCTAATTAGGCTAGAATATATTAATATATCTATAAACACTAATAGAATATTAACCTAGTCTTTTTAAACCTAAAGTTAGTACAGTATACTATTACTATTAAGAAATTATAATAGGCCTAACAGTAAGCTATTATTATTAGATATCTATATAGCTTTAAGGGATATAGACCTAATTAGGCTAAAATTATTAAGCTTTTTAAGTAGGAGGACTATAAAGATATAATAGCAGTCTGCTTATTTATTAGCCTAACAGGCTTTTATAAGCTATAGGTTAATAAATATATAAAAGTAACTTTACTTTTCTAAAAGCTTAAAAAAAAAGATAGTGTTTATATAAAGACCTAATTAGGCTAAGGTAATAAAGACGTTAACAAATTACCTTACTTTAGTACTACTTATTATTACCTTAGATTATAGCCTAACTACTAGCTAGATTATTATTAATATAAATACTAGCTTTTAAAAGTAAAAAGCAGTACTATTATAAATAACTAGTAAATAATAAGTAGTTACTAGGTATAAGAGTAGTATCTAGAGAGAGGTAAAGCTAAAGTATAACTTTAGTAAGCTAGAACTAAAAGTAGTTCTAATAATACTAAAGAAGCTATATAACTATATCTATAGTATTAAGTTTCTATTAGAGACAGACGCCTAAGTCCTGGTTATATAGCTTAAAAGCGGCTTTAATAACCTCTCTAAAGCTTTAATAATATAATAGATAGTCTAAATATAACTATTTAACTTTAAGGTTAAGTATATCTCTAGTTAACTAAATATTTATTACTAATAGTTTGTTAAGGAAGCTAGTAGAAGTAAGTAATATTACTAACTATAAGCACCTTAATTAGGTTAAAGACTTTATTAATAGTTACTTTTTTTTTACTAAAGTCTATAACACTACTATAAAACTAATACCTAATATTTTAAAGACCTTATACCTTTAATTAATACTAGCTTTATAGCTTAGACCTAATTAGGCTTAGTCTAATATAACTAAATAAATTGCTTTTAATCTTAAGACTTTTTTATAGCCTAATAAAGTTTTATAATAAGAATATAAAAAGTTTAAACTTAAGATAACGTACATGCATAGCAAGCGGAACAACATAGCAAGCAGAACACTTTTCTCTACCTTAATACTTTTATATAAGTTTATTTATCCACAATATACAAAATCAATTAGAACTAATTATCATCCTCTTCTTCAGTACTATCCCAAACTACCTGACATGTTCGTACGTTATGCCCTGTCTTTCCGCAATTGCTACATCGCCGACCGCGCACTTCACCCTCCTCCGTACAAGCACCCTCCATACAGATATTATCACCCCCAGCATCAATAATCCCCTTCTCAACCCGTATAGCCTCTACTTCTGCAGCATTAAGTGACCCTCTAAGACGTAGTTGGCTTTTTTTAGCCCTCCGGCGCTTACTTAATACCTTATTTACCGTACAAAGCCCAGAGACCTCAGCTTTAACAAGAGCTAGTCGGTATGCTAACTTACTAATACCCTTTAACTACAAGTCAATTACTTTATATAATGGCGTTAGTAAGCTACCTTAATATTCCCTAATCCTTTTTTTTAGTAAGGCAGAGCTTTATATACCCTCAATTGCTGTAGTTAGCGTCTTTTGTTCCCAAGAGCCCTGACTAACTAGGCGTAAGTTAGATGGTGTAGGCGTCTTTGGCTTGAAATCTAGGCGAGAAATAATAACTTCTAGGTCAAAAGGTATAAGGCCAGCTTGTCAGAAACCTGCTCATACATTTTTTTTACCTATTAAAGCAAAAAATGCTGCTTTAAAAGCAGGAAAAAAGTCATCCTTTATAATATATGTAATCTGCATCTTTATCATATTCTTAATTTCTTTACCGTACAAGTGTTTTAATAGACTAAAACAACCAACATCAAGAGGCTGAAGCTCATGTAATAAATAGGGAGGCATGCATAAAGCAATAATCTTTTCTTCCTTACAGTAGTCATCAAATAGAGTCGATTTATAGCTGTTATAGCCATCTAGGATCAAGAGGCGATAAGCACCCTTTGTACAGGACTTTATAAATTAATTATAATGCTTTAGCCAATCTAAGCCAATCTCATTTGTTGTCCATCCGTTTTCACTTAGGTAGACACGCCAGCCAGGTGGAAACTGGCCGTTGGTATACCAAGAGAGGAGGTAATATCTGCCCTTTACGATGACGTACGGAGGCATTGCCCAGCCATCTGCACAAACACCCTGAATGACAGAAACCCATTTGCAATTACCAGGCTGCTTCGTACAAGGCCTTCCACGTCGGTCAGAAGTCGTAACAACCTTTGCGTGCGACAGCATTCCCATCAAGAAGCCAGTCTTATTAAAATTATAGATATTGTGATCTTATATTCCGTACTTAGCGATTGTGTTTCGTATAAGTGCAAACCAGCCTAAAATAATTATAGGATCTTCAGCTAATGCTCTCTGATAATCAATCTGACGTCAGAATTGTATATTAAGGTCTGGTTGGCGTCGTATGAAGTTCTCTGCCTATTGTGGTCCAACACGCGTCGCGTCGCGTACGTCAAGGAGGCAATCAGCCATATCTCGTACGTCTTCTAGTCGCAGTGGAAATCCTCAATCAATCAGGTCAATAACCCTTTCACAAATCACATCCTCTTCTATAGGTGTCATCTTCATTAAATTCGTACAAGTTTCGCGTCGTGGCATTCGTCCGACGCGTCGGTAGTGGAGTGTTATGTAAGGGATATTATAGATAGAGGCAGCTTTTCGTACAGATAATTTTAGGTCTTTTTAGATAGCTGCTAGTGCAAGGATAATACGGCTTTCATTTAAATAAGAGTCCATTGTTATACATAGAGAAAAACTAATATCTAAAGGAAGTATATAGGAGGAAGAAAAAGTGTTCCGCTCGCTATGTTGTTCCGCTTGCTATGCATATACGTTAACTGTAGAAGTTTAAAGTAAAATAATTATTTTATATATATAGTAATAGAAAAAAAAGGCTTAAATAGATATTAGATAGAAATAAATAGTTATAATATTCTTTTACTTATATTATTATTTATTTATTACTTATAAGTTATTTATATTTTAAGATAAAAAAGTGTTTTATATATAGGTAATTATTATACTATAGAATATCTATTTCCTAAGGAATCTACTAGATTATATATAGACTAGCTGACTGGCAAATTGTCTATTAGCCACCTAGGAATTATAGAGATATTAGTAGAGAATTCTCTAGCCGGTTGCTATAAGTTCTTTAGAAATTCCTAAAGAATTATTTAGTCGTTTACCTTAGAATTCTCTACTATTTATAGGTAGATCTCCTGCCTATTAGAAAAAAAAGAGGTATTAAATTTATAACTAATATACTTATACTAAAGTGTAATAATAACCTATAATAACTAATAGATAATATTAAGGTTTAAGCCTATCTAATTAGAAATATATATATAAAATTAAGATATAAAGGATATAATATAATATACTACTAACTTTTAGTCTCTTACTTTTAAAAGGATATATATTACTAAACTTAGTATACCTTTAGTAGCTACCTTAGCTACTAAAAGACTAAATTAAACTAAATAAATAATTAGTATACTAATTAATATATATATATAAGGAATTAATATATAGACATAAGCCTTATATAGGTATAAGGGTGCTACTTCTCTAATTAGCTTATAAAAGTAGTACCTCTCTATAAAGGTAGTAAGGGTAATTATACTAACACTACTATTTTAGTACTTTATTTTATTATTACCTAATTACTTTATATAGCTATAGGAAAAAGGCTTTATAAAGGCGTTATATTTATAGCTATAAAGATAACTTATCTTATAAATCCTATTTTCTATTAATTATAAGAAAGCACTTTTTTTTATTTAAGTTTTATAAAACTATATAATAGATAGGCTATAATATAGACTTTTATAAAACTTAAATAAAATAAAGTATAATTTTAAATACTTACTATTTAGCTACTTTTTTATAATATAGGTATAAGAATTTATTATTACTAATAACTATTTCTTACTAACTTTATATCTTTTAAATACTAGGCTAAAGTAGCTATCTACTTATATAGTTTCTTATTATCTTTCTGCTATTAAAAATACTAGACTAGCTTGTTATTTATTACTAAGATAAAGTTAAAATCTAGCTTTAACTTAGTTAACTTACCTTATATATAGACCTAGCTAGTATTAACTTATTCTTATTTTTAAGTAGGTAACCTTACTTCTTACTACTTATACTTTAGCTTTTATTAAGAGTATAGGTTTAGCTAGTTAAGTAGCCCTCTTTAGGTAAAACTAGTTATAATAAGACAGGCTATACTATATTCTTTAGCTTATTATAAAGGGATATAATAATCTTTAGATTAAAAATCTAGTAATATAAATTAAAAAAAAACGTCTTTTAAAAACGCTACTAAAGGTATACTTCTTACTTACTAAAAGTTACTAAATTAAGTATTTTTATAAAGATCTTATAGTAATATAAAATACTAAACTTACTTAAAATAGTATAGTCTAGACTATAATCTCTAATAAGGGCTAGAAATAGTCTTTTTTTAAAAGGTATTATCTTTTTTATTAGCTAGTATTACTTTCTAATTAATATTTAATATCTTAAGGAAAGTATTATCTAAAGTTTACTAAAAAGCTTAAAGTAAGCACTTATATACTTTTAGCTTTTAAAGACTTTATCTTTAGTATAAGTTTACCTAATATATAACTTTTAGTTATTAATTATATTATATATAATATTAATAAGTTAATATAAGTAATTAAGACAATTTAAGAGATAACCTTTAATATTATTATTACTTAACTATAGATTAGATATAATATAAATACTAAAGTTCTAGTATTTTTAAATAAAGTAGTAAGCCTATTATACTTTTAGAAGTAGGTATATTATATAAAGATACTAAAAGATAAAGTATTAGTTAATAAACTCTTTATAAAGCTTAGTCTAGGTTTTCTTAAAGTTATACTTAGTCTTTATAAAAATAACTAGCTTCTATATTAAAAAGACCTTATAATATATATAAGGGAGTAGCTTATCTATTAGTATAGTAATATATACCTAGTCTTTATTACTAAGCTAGGCTGTTACTTATATTAGTAGCTAATAGGCCTTATTATTAGACTTATTACTATTACTAATATAGGTATAGTCTTTAAGCTACTTTTACTTAGCCTTAAATAAGACGTTAGAGTTAATATAGTAGATATAAAGTTATTACTAGACGCTTAAAAACTACTTACTTAGTATAAGCTTTATCTATTTATTATAGTCTATAATAATAACAGTAAGGTAATAAACTAAGTGTTAGTCTATAAGTTAGTAAATACTTACTAAGAGAAACTAGAAACTATCTAGCCTTTTATTATTAATAAGGCTAAATATAGCGTTATAAATAGATCTAAGGTAGGTCTATCTAGTAGCTTAAAAAAGTAGGAGTTTAAAGCGGTTAGTGTTATAGGTATTACTAAAACTAATTACTTTAGAGAATTACTTTTATATTTAAAGATATTAAAGAAAGGTCTAAATAAGGCTAATAAGATAGTCTAGCTTATTATCTATATACTTTACTATATATAATATATTTTACTTATTAAACAGCTTAATTAAAGCTATAGTTAGTAAATACCTATATAACTTTTTTTTAGTTTATATAAGTGTTACGATATTAACTATTACTAAGCTATTAGAGTTATTAGGCTTAAGGTTAATAACTTATTACTAGATTATTAGGCCTCTGGCCCTCTAGTAGATCTACCTAACTAGCAGTAGATAATAGCTAGCCGCGTAATCAGCTAGCCGTAATAGCTCCTTTTTTTCTTTATATATAATAAAAAACTACTAAGTTACCCCTACTATTTGTTATAGCTACTAATATATATAGTTAACTGTATTACTAACCCTAGTGATTTTAACACTAATAAGTAGTTATTTTTACTAGTAACTACTTAGTAATATTTACTATAGATTAGTAAGGCTTTATAAAAAGAGGTAATTTATATTATTAATTATTTATAAGGCCTAGAGTAGGTAACTATTAAAAAACGTCGCTATAAATACCTTTATAACGTTAATTTTGCTATATACCTATAACAGGTTAATTTATATTACCTAGTAACTTATCTCCTTAATCTATAGAGAGCAGTATAAATTTATATCCTTTATATAACTAACTGACTTTATTACTTTTAAGAAGTTACCTCTTAATTATAAAAAACACCTAACTTTATATACTAACTAACAGTTAAATTACTAACTAATTAATTAGTAACTATTACTTTATTACCTTCCCTTTTTCTTTTTTTACTATAATATCTAGTTACTTACTTTATTTTTCTTATATATCTATTTTTCTTACTGTTAATAGTAACTTTACTTTAGCTAATATAACAGCACTTTTTTTTTACCTAAGTTTCTATTTCTTTAAGCGCTACTATAACGGTAAGTATTTTACCTAAATACCCCTTTAAGTCTACTACTATAACAGCACCTTCCCTCTTTATTAAGGCTGTATTTAGCGTTATAACAAGCTAGACCTTAAGTCGCTTTTACTAAGTATTATTTAAGTCTGCTAACCTAACAGCACTAAGTTTCTCCCTTATATCTACTACTGTAACAGTATAAGGCTATATCTACCTCTAAGAAGCGCTAAGTTTTACTAAAGTCTACTACTATAATAACACTATTACCTATAAGCTTAACCTTAAGTTGCTTTTTTCTAAATACTTAGGTCTATATAGTTACCTATACTACTAGTAGTAGATCCCCTGATAAATATATATACCTTTTGGTCTGCTAGAGGAAATATATATATTTAAAAGGTAGTTAGGCTAACAGAAGGTAACTATAAGTAAGCCCTTAAGATAAGTAACTATAATAAGCTTGTAAGTAATAAGTCTAGTGTAATTAACTATAGTTAATATAAAAAGGAATATAGTAAATATAAGTAACCTGCTAATATAAAATAATAAGTAGTAAAGATTAACTGCTTATACCTAGTACTAGAAACCTTTTATAAGTATATTATTTCTACCTAATAGAGAGATAACTATATTATAGACCTTTTATATACCTTTAAATTAAAATAATAAAGCTTTACTTTTACTACTATTACTGCCTATTATATTAGTAAGTATAAGTATAATAACTACTTAGGCAGTAAAGTATAGTTATAAGCCTAAAAAGATTTTTTTAATTAGTCTATTAACAGTGTTAAGTTATTATATTATAATATAGTAAATAAACTTTATAACTACCTTATTAAATAAGAAGTCTAGATTAATTAAAGAAAAAACATATAAATTACTTAATAGGTATATAAAATAACCTATAAAAAAGAATATATCTTTTTAAGTAATAAAATAATTAAAACAGCTATATAATTATTATATAAACTCTACTAATAACTTAATAATCCTAATTTTATTAACAATATTAAAGATTAAAAGATACTACTATATATATAACAGGCACTTACTTTATAAAATTTACTAATAATAACCTATAAGACTTTATATAATAACCTATTATTTATACCTCTGCCTTTAGCCTTATAACTATAAAACCCTTATATTACTGTGTTAGTTTACACCTTATATATAGTAACTACTAAGCCCTTATAAGAACTACTGTTAATAGCAGTAACGTTATCTAGCCTATCTCTAAAGTAATTAACAGACCTTATAAAGTTATACTCTAATAAGCTAAGTTTAAAGTATAGTAGTAGCCTATATAAAACTATTAACTTAAAACTTTCTATTTTTTATAACTTATATATCTATATAAGTATATAATAAAAGCACTATAAAGCAGCAGTAATAGTAGTACTATAAGGTAATATATATAAGTACTACTTATTTTTACTATATAAGATAATAGTTAATTTTAAGACTTTTATAGTAAAACTAAAGAAATAATTTTAAGGTAATAAGGTATACTTTACCTGCCTTAATAAGCTTTACTATACCTCTTTTAGCTTAATTACTTATAAAAACCCTAATAAAAGTAAGCTTAAAGTCCTTAAGTTACTTATTAAAAAGGTTAACTAACTTATTAAGGTAACTATATGTAATAGTCTACTTAAGAATAAGGAATACCGCTAGTAACTTATTACTTACTATAGCGGTATACCTAAATACTTTATAGCTTTACTTAGCCTACTAGATATATTTACCAGCCTTTATATATAACTATAAAGCGGTATAGTAAACGCCTTACTTTATTATAAAATAAGAATATACTACCTTACTACTAAATCTACCTTTAATAATAAGTAATACTAGGTTAACTATAAGTATAACAGTTAATATAACTGCTAAGCAGACTTCTAGTAACAGTATAGTTTTTATAAGGTAATTATAGTAAAGGCCCTTATAGTAAAGTAATAAATAAGAAGTACTTTATCTATAATAAATTAGGTTATTAGTTAATACAGTATATATAAGAAAAATAATAAGCTTTATTTAACTAATATAAAAGCACTTACTTTACTAATACTTTATAAGCTACTTTTAGTTACTTTCTTATTAACTATAAAGGTAATAATCTTAATTATCTTAAAGAAGTAAATAGTAATAAAGACCTATATCTACTAGATAATAAAGACTATAGAGATACTACGTTCTTTACATCTACTGTTTTCTTTAGTAAGAGTATAATTAATAGCCTTTCTACTTTCTCTAAATTACATAACTAAGTAACCCTCTATACTATTACTAGTAAAGACCTAAGTAATAAGGGAAAGCATACTAATACTGTTAAGAATAGTAATATCTTTACCCTTAACAGCTACTACTTTATAATAACCTTTTAAAGTATTATTCTAAATACTAAAGCAGCTAAAGTATCTATAGCTAGCTAATAGTAATACCTTACTGTTAGAATCGCCAGGGTTAGTGATACGGTTAACCGTATGTATTGGTGGCTGTAACGAATAGTAGGGGTAACTTAGTGGTTCTCTATTATGCGTATCGAATAGAAGGAGCTATCGCGGCTGGCCAGCTGCACGGCCAGCTATTATCCACCGTTGCTTAGGTGGATCTATCAGAGGGCCAGAGGCCTAATAGTCTGGTGGTAAGTTATCAGGGTTAAGCCTAATAACTCTAATAGCTTAGCGATAGTTAATATTATAACACTGGTAACTTTCTATAGTGGTAAAGTGCTGTAATATCCCTTTTTATTTATACTGCTATAAAAAGCCTAAAAATATAATAAAAATAAAAAGTTAAAAAGTATTTAATACTTTTTATTTATATAACTATTTATATATATAAAACCTATTTATTTATTTATATATCTAACTATTTATTACTAACTAACTCCTCTAGCGCTTTATTTAGTAATAACTTTATAAATCTATCTATTAGGTTATTACTGCCTTAGATCTATTATATCTTATAGATCTTATGTTACTTATATAACTAGCAGAAGGCTATAATATCTATTATAAAGCGTTTCTTTTTTATAGTGCTAAGCTTTATAAAGCACTTATAGAAAGAGTATAAGTTAGTATAAAGTATTATAGGTATCTATAGTAACTTAAGGTAGTTAGTAATTATTATAAAAGTAGTACTTATTATATAGGTAATATTAGTACTAGTAACTATCTTATAGATCTTAAAGGTAAAAATGCTTTATATAACCTGCTTACACTTTATTAAGCTAAAGTAGATAATATTACTAGTTAAAGTAAAGCAGTTACTATTAGTAGCGTCTTACTTATTAACTTACTTATTAGTAAAAATAATAATAAATCTAAGTTATAATATAAGGTTATAGTTATTTATAAATAAGCTATTAATAAATATAAAGAGTTTAGTAGTTATAAGGTTAAGTAGTTAAAAAAGTAAGCTATAGTTAAGGTTATCTATTTACTATTTAATTTAGCAGTTAAGGCTTTTAATCTCCTTTACTATAGGTAATTAGTATTATATTATAATAAAGTAATTAAAGTAAGCCTTAGGCTAGCAGATAAAAGTAATATATACGCTATAGGCGTGTTACTAGATATAATCTTATTAAGCTGTAGGTAAGTTTAGGTTAATAGGCTATAGCTTCTTACCTTAGTCCTTCTAGTAAAAAGTAAGCTTACTATTACTAGTAAGTAATAATATACTGCTATTAAAGGTAATAAAGTTATTAGTAGTAAGCAGTTACTTAGGTTTTACTATAAAAGTAGCCTTCTTAAGCTTTTTCTCCTCTTAGGTAGAGAATTTCTTATCTATAAGGCTAATAGTATTATCTATCTATATACTAATAAGGCTAAAGTTATTATTATTAGGTAATAAAATAAGTAGATAAAAGTTAAAGGTTAATATATCTATCTTAAGGTTTTCTCTATAATAGCTGCTATATATTACCTACTAGTAGGTGTCTGCCTTAGCGATACTATATAACGGCTTTAAAATAACTATAATTATATTACTAAGGTAAAAGTAGTAAATTTCTATAGGCAGTTAGGTAAAAATAACACGCTTAAGGGAGGTAGCTAATTAGGTATACACTTAGGTAATATTATATAGCTAGAGGATAAAACTGCGTTATAATAGTAAAAAAGTAAGGGTAAAAAGTAGTTACTAAGCTATATATTAGATAGTAAGTAACTATATAAAAATAACCTCCTTATTATTATTAGTATATCTTTAGATAATAAGTTATAATTTCTTATAAGGCTTTTTATTCTTACTTTTTACCTTATATATAAGTCTTAACTTAAAGATCTAAATCCTACTATAGGCGTTTTTATTATATATAGTGTTATAAAAGCGACGCCGCTAATTGCGTGCAGCAATTAACGCCTTATATATCCTATATCCTGTAACACACCCCCCTAGAGCTTAGCCCTTTAGCTGGGGTCTGGCCCTAAGAGCTAGCGTAGAGGTGAATCTATAGTCAGACCAGTTCACTTAGCAGCAATCAAACCCGCAACCTATGCGATCTGTGCGTTAAAGGCTGGAAGGTACACAATAACTCGTAGAGGCAAAGGGCTTATAACTGTTACAGGCAAGGAGCGTAGGGTTAACCCTTTATAGTGAGAAGTGCTTAACTAAGGCTAAGAGTGACTATAGTAGCCGGTCTTTAGATAAATATAGAGAAGACCGCTTAGTAATAGCGTTAGTGTAAGCACTGCGGCCACCAGCCACTGTTGCCTTAACCACAGAGGCTGTATAGGACCTCCTGCAATATACCCCCCTAGTTATAAAGATATTTATAACTAGACTATATATAATTACCTTATATAGATAGTTAATAAAGGAAAGGCCCTTATAAAGGGCGTTTATACTTATAGATAAAAGAAATAACTAACAGCTATTCTAGTTTAATTAATAATAGTAGTTTTATTTCTTCTATAATTAATTTTATACTTATAATAGCGTTATTTATAGCAGTTATTATTATTATTATTATTTATAGGTATATTATTTTAAAGAAAAAGCTTCTTTTAAAAATTAAGAAAAAGCCTTAGGCTGTTACCTAAAAGCTATTATACTAGGTTAAAATATTCCTTTAGGCTGCCTACTTATTTTAATTTTTCTTCCTTTTTATTAACCCTTATAAGAATCATTTTTATAAGTCTTTAAATAAGTTTAACCTATATATAATTAATCTTATAGCTAATAACTTATTATAAACAGTATATAAATATATATATATATACACACTATACTGCCTTTTAAAAAGAAGGCTGCTACCGCCTATACTGCCGCCACCTGTACTGCTAACTGCACCACCTATACCGCCTAAGCCACCTCTAAGGAGGTAGATAAGCTTACTAGAGAGGAAGGTAATAAGGAAGCCTTTTATAGAGGTAACCTTTACCCTTCCTCTTTAGCTCTAGGCAAAGCTCTACACAAGCTTAAAGCTAAGCGTGCGGCCTAAGCTAAGGCAGCCGCACAAGTAGTTACTAAGGTAAAGGCTGTACAGAAGGCCAAGATTACTGCTGCCGTTAAGGCTGCTATTACTACTGCCTTTAGTAAGTTATTATAAACCTTTAAGTATTTTTAGATTTATATTACTAACTTATTTATTTTAACTAAAGAGAAAAAGAAGGTCGGTCTATAGACTATACCTCTACCGGCGGCTAAGACCCTAGCTAAGCCTAAAAAGGCCGGTTTAGCTTTATCTATACCTACACCTAAAGGTAAAGGCAAGGGTAAGGCTAAAGCGGTAGATAAGAAGGTAGGTAAAAAGCTTAGGGCTCTAAATCCCCTTCTGTATGCTGCTTGCTTTTACTTTATAATCTTAGGCAAAGGCACTAAAGCGTGCTATACGCGCTCTGCCGCTATAAAGGAGGCTGCCTGTATTAAGGGTAAGTGCTTTAAGTATACTGCTAACAGCTATGCCTATAAGGAGGCGTCTAAGTCGGCTATAGGATTTATCTTAAAGCTTTTAGCCCTCCTTACTTAAGGTAAAAAGGCCTTTACTTCTATAAGTTTAGTCCTAACGTATTAGTATATTAGATCTTAATTAACTGTTATCTTTAGAAGCTAAGCTGTACCTATAGTAATATCTATAAGGCTTTTTATAAGGCTGGTAAGGGAGGCGATAAGGAGGAGGAGGAAGAGGACTTTTAAGGCGTTATTCCTAAGGGTTTTTAACCTCTTTTAAACCTAAGCCTAGGTCCCTTTTAGCTAAAAGGTAATAGTAACGCTTTAGTATACTTTACTTTTCTAGTTATAAAGGGCTATATAATCTTTAACTCTATTAAGTAGGAGATTATAGTCCTTTATTACTGCTAGTAATTAACTCTTACTGTATACCGCCTTTAGGCGTTTTTATTTTTTCTTTTAAAAACCCTATAGGGTAAAGTCTTTTTAGTAGCCTATAGGCTAAAGTTATAGTTACCTTTTAGGGTAGGAATTAGTTTTATATATACCTAGGTAGGCTAGGCTGTAGCCCTAAATTAAGTTATTTTTTTCTATTATTTTAAAGTTTTTTTATAATTATTCTATATATATTAGTTAAGTTAAGATACACTTTAAAGTCTAGAAACTTCTCTTATAAGAGGTTTTTTATTAGACTGTCTGCTAGTATATCTTTTATAGCTATATACTTTATTTCTAGGCGGCTAGTAGTATATTTCTAGTAAAGCTATATATTCTAGATGTCTATATAATAGAGGCAGGTTATAATCTTTTTATTAGTTATTATAACTAGTCTAATTGCCTGCTTATTATTATAAAAGACAGTATAAGGCTGTTTAAAGTTAAAGGCTAGCTTATAAAAAAGTCTTTATAGCACTATAACTTTCTTTACTGTTTCCTATAGAGAGAGAAGCTTTATTTTAGTTATTAAGGTTATTACTATTAGCTGTCTTAAGGCCTTTTACTAGATTAGTCTTCTAAAGAGTGTTATAATAAAGCCTTATAATAATCTATATGTTTTTTTATTATCTATATAGAAAGTATTACTTACTATAATTATTACTAGTGGTTATAGTATTCTCTTACCCTTTAAGCTTCTAAAGCTTAGTGTAAGGTAGTAGGTTCTATAGAGGTATTAAATTATCTAATTAATTAACTAAAGGTGTTTAGGACTAGGATTTATAAGGGACCTTAAGAGCAGTGTAACTGTAAATACTATATCTGGCTGTATAAGAATACTTATATAAAGGACAGAACTAACTTTCTTTTAAAAGGTTTTAATATCTATAGCTGTAGCCTTACCTTTATATACTGTTAGTATAGTTATAGGTAGTAGTATAGCTAGATAAACGTTATCTATAAGGTTAAACTTCTTTACTATCGTTTTAATATAGCTATTATAGGTAAGGAAGATCTTTCTTTCTATCTAGTCTTACAGTATATAGACGCCTAAGTAGTATTCTATTAGTCCTTAGTCTTTTAATTTATAAGCTGCCTTAATACTATTAACTATAGTAGCTGTATAGGCTGTATTATCTTTATAAAATATAATAAGAATATTATCTATATAGAAGATAATAATAATTTAGTGTTTTAAATCCTAATATAGGCAGGGTTTTTCTATAGCTAAAGTAAGTCTAAGGCGTCTTAATATACTAAAAAGCTTTTTATATTAGAGGTAAGGTATATCTTATAGTCTATAAAGCGCTTTATATAGTTAAACGTATTTCCTTTTAATTTTAAATCTATCTAAAAGCTTATAAGTAACTAG
>MU843818.1:0-23762 GCA_030867255.1 Colletotrichum somersetense | reverse complement strand
ATCTATAAACTACTTAATAAAAAAGTTACACTTTAGCCTAATAAGAGGCTATATAACCTACTTAAAGGTAGTCTAATTAGAAAAGATTTATTAAAGATACCTGCTTAAGATCTATAGACTACTTAATAAAAAAGTTATACTTTAGCCTCATAAAAGGCTATATAACCTACTTAAAGGTAGTCTAATTAAAGAGAAGTTACTAAAAGAAACCGTCTTACTATTTTAAAGAGTTAAAAGTATTATTATAAAGGCTAAAGTAAAAAAGAAACCAGTTATAGGTAACTATAAGCTTATAAAGCTTATTACTAAACCGTATAATAAAGCTATTATTCTAGCTATAGCCCTTTAGATATAGACCACCTTTATTTAGTTATTTAAAAAAGGTAATTCTAATACCTTTAAAAGAACCATATTATTTTAAGTAAGTTAGAAGTTATAATATAAAGGTAGCTATATAGACTTCTCTTTAGAAAAGTAAAGTTTAAATAAGATAACTATAAGACCTAAGGCCTTATTTATAATAGTAAAGTTAGTATAATAAACTAAATAGGTTAGATCTCTTATAGCTAAAGTTAAAGATATTTACTTACTGTTAGTAACTAGTATTAAGGATCTAGTAGTATTTATATAGAACCTAGCTTTTTTAATATCTTTAAGAATAAAACAGTAACTAGATATATCCCTTTAGGTATATATAGTTAATACTTTTAGGCTACCTTATAATAACTATTAGTATCTATAGCTATCTTAATAAAAGAATATAACTCCTTAAGTAAGATCTAGATTCTAAAGAGGCTATCTTAACTAGTACTAGTATAATAGTTATAATAATAAGTATTACTAAAAGTACCTTTAGTTATTTAAAGATAAAGAGGCTAGTCTAATAATATTAGATTACTTAGTTTATTAGTATAGTATCTTATAGAGGCCTTTAGTATCTATTATAAAAGTCTTAGACTTTATTATTACTAACTTATAGCGTTACTAATAACTAGATAGACCTTAGATTTTAGCCTATATTACTAATAACTCTTAGTACCCTGTTTTAACAGTAGCTATTAAGGCTATCTTTAAAAATAGAATTAAGCGTCTATATAGTGATATATTTAAATCTTATTAGCTAAAGCTCTTATAGGATACTAGAACTAACTTAGTCTTAGTTAGTATAATACTATTATCTTATACTAAGGTATTTTGAGTTTCTTAAGTTAATACTGTTACTTAATCCTTTAGACTAAAAGAAATTCTTTACTGGCCTAATTAGATAAAGTAGTATATAGTTAGGTAGGGTTTTATATCTAAACTGTTATTATAGTAAAGCAGCGTTTTAAGTGTAAAGTTAGATTTAATAGATACCTATCTAAAGGTAGTTAATATTTAAAACCTACTACTTATAATACTACCCCTAACAGTTAATTAAAACTATAGAAGAGTTAAAAAAGTACCTAATTAGGGTAATATTAATAACTGTATTATAAGTATATAAGCTATATTTTAAAAAATTAGAGGCATTATCTTTATCTCTTTTAGTACTACTATATAGATCTAGCTATAGTTTAAATAAGATATAATAGCTTTAGTATAAGACCTTTTAGATTTTAAAAGGTATAATAATACCTATATTAAGGCTACTAATAACCTAATTAAAGACCTTCCTATAGAAAATAAAAAGAAAAGATATAAAATTATTAATTACTATAATAAGGAAATTTCTAACCTTATTACTAAAACTACTAAAGTTAATCTAATTAGGATAACTAATATTAAAAAGCTTACTATTATAGTTTTTACCTTTATTATCTTACACTTTAAGGTTAGAGTTTAAGTCGGTAAGAACTACATTAATTAAAATAAGCTAATTATAAGGATCCTTAATAATAAAGTAAATATAAATATTATCTTATATTTCTATATTAAAAGGAATAGTGTATAGCTAGTACCTATTAAGCTAGGTATATAAGCTTTTTACCCTACTGTAAAATAACCCCTCTTTAATAAGGTATATATTATACCTATTTAAATAGATAGCTACTGCTTTATAATAACTATATTTATAGGAAATAATAAGAATATACTAGACTAACTTCTAATCAATAGCTTTTTTTCTATTAGCGCTAGTATTAACTATAGGTATAGTAAAAACATTATTATAGCTATTATAACTATAAGAAAGACTTATCTATATATCCCTATAGTATTCATAGACCTTAGAGGTCTAAAGGATATTAAGTCTTATATATTAAAATAGGATTTATATATCTAGAAAGTCCTTTCTACCCTACTTACGTTAGAAGAAGTAGACTAAGAAAACTAAAGCCTAACACTATAGCTAGGGTAGCTATTAGGAAGAGAAAATTCTCTAGATATAATATTAAACCTAATAATAAGGAAATTATCTTACTAGATAAAGAAGAATCTAATATAATAGTTAAAATAGTCCTTATAGACCTCCTTGATCTTATTACTAAGAATATTTATAATTTTACTTTTTAAACTAATAAATATAATAATGAAGACTATCCCTTATGTCTGTTATTTTATTCTAATTAAGATAAAACTATTAAGGCCTATATTAGTAAAACTAGGGTTTATACTGTAAAAAGGAGAGAAGAAAAGAGAATATATAAGACTACTAAAGTCTTTAATAAGGTTAATACCTTTTTAAAGTAAGTAAACTATAAGCTAATAGAAGCCCTTACCTAGTTAGACTAAGCTAGAAACAGTTAAGACCTTTATAATATATAGAAAGAAAAATAGAAAAATATATCTAGTTAATAGGCTAACAGATAATACTTTTACCTCTAAAAGAGACCCCTTATAGAAAGTTAAGAACCTTACTAAAGCTAAAATAAAGATATAGCTAGATAAAGGACCTTTTAAGGGTCTAATTACGCCTCAGTTCTTAGGTATTAAGCTATATTTAAGACTTATATAAGACCACTTAAATAGTATTATAAAAATAGTTACCTACCTTTAGCTAAAGAAGAAACAGCTCCTAGAGAACATCCTAGTTAACTAAGAAAAAGCTTTAGCTTAAGATTTTCCTTATTATAGCGTTATTAACTTGAAAATTACTTCCCTATAACTAATTAGGATAATCCTATATAAAGTATAGTAAGAAAAAGGTATCTTAGTCTCTAGAGGGCTAGACAAAAAGGTCTATAAGATACTTAATAAGCGTAAGGATAAAGGCATCCCAAAAGAAAGCTATAGTTTATATTATAACCTATAGTTTCTTATTAAGAAAAAGAATAACGCCTTATACCTAATTAATTTATATATAAAGCTTAATAAAGTTATAATTTATAATACTTATACTCCTTTTAATACTAACTAATTTATAAAGACTTTAGTATATATAAACTGTTATCCTTACTAGACTTTTTTTCTAGATATAACGAAGTCCCTTTTACTAAAGAAAGCTAGAACTTAACGACCTTTATATTACTAATTAGTCTACTTCAGATATATATACTACTATAAGGAGCTATAAATTCAATTATCTAGTTTATAAGGATTATCTTATATATCCTCTAGAACCTTATACCTTACTGCTATAAAGCCTTTCTTAATGATATTATTATTAAAGGACTAATAATAATATATAAAGATAAAGACCTACCTAATTAGGCTAAAATATATTAATATATTTATAAATACTTATAGAATATTAACCTAGTCTTTTTAAACCTAAAGCTAGCAGGCTATACTATTACTATTAAGAAATTATAATAGGCCTAACAGTTAGCTGTTATTATTAGATACCTATATAGCTTTAGGGAATATAGACCTAATAAAGTTAAAATTATTAAGCTCCTTAAGTAGAAAGACTATAAAGACATTATAAAGGTCTACTTATTTATTAGCTTAACTAGATTCTATAAGCTATAGGTTAATAAATATATAAAAGTAACTTTATCTTTTTAAAAGCTTATAAAAAAAGTAATATTAATATAAAGACTTAATTAAGCTAAAAGAATAAAAATATTAAAGTATTACCTTACTTTAGTACTATTTATTATTACTTTAGATTATAGCCCTACTGTTAGCTAGATTATTATTAGTATAAATGCCAGCCTTTAAAGATAAAAAGTGGTACTATTATAAGTAACTAATAGGTAGTAAGTAGTTACTAGATATAGGAGTAGTATCTAGAAAAAGGTAGAGCTAAAATATAACGCTAGTAAGCTAGAACTAAAGGCGGTTTTAATAACGCTAAAGAAGCTATATAACTATATCTATAGGATTAAGTTTCTATTAGAAACAGACACCTAAGCCCTAGTTATAAAGCTTAACGGCGGCTTTAGTAACCTCTCTAGAGCTTTAATAATATAATAAGTAGCCTAGATATAGATGTTTAACTTTAAGGTTAAATATATCTCTAGTTAACTAAATATTATTACTAACAGCTTATTAAGGAAACTAGCAGAACCAAGCGATATTACTGACTATAAACACCCTAATTAGGTTAAGGAATTTATTAATAGTCACTTTTTCCTTACTAAGGCCTATAATACTACTATAGGACTAATACCTAATATATTAAAGACCTTATACCTTTAGTTAATACTAGTATTATAGTTTAAAACTAATTAGACTTAGTCTAATATAACTAGATAAATTAACTTTTATCTTAAGACTTTTTTACAGCCTAGTAGAATTTTACTATAAAGATAGAAAAAGTTTAAAATTAAAATATAGTAATATATTATAAGGGATAAATACCTCTACTTTTAGCTAACTAGATGATACCTTAACCTATAGTAAATAATAGATAATATTAAGGTCTAAGCCTGCCTAATTAAAAGTATATATATAAAATCTAGATATAGGAGATATAATATAACTTACTACCGGCTTTCTATATCTTACTTCTAAAAGTATATATACTGCTAAATCTAGTACGCCCTTACTAGCTATCCTAACTATTAGAAGGCTAGGTTAAACTAATTAGATAACTGGTATATTAAGACCTTACTAGAGGACCTACCCTTTATAAAGATATCTATAGATATCTAACAGATATCCTCTATAGTGGCTTTAGTAGAAGTAAGATATAATATGACTAGGTAGCTAGAAGCTAGAAAACTTACTATAGTTATATCTAATTAGGTTACTAGATTTATTTAAAAAGACGTTTTTTATAGATATAAAGTCTATAGAACTATAATAGTTAATAAAGGTCTTAAAAATAAAAAGACTATTAAAGTACTTAACAGTAAGTATGAAGTATAGTAATAGGTAATTTTAGCCTATAACTCTAGAGCTAATAGAGTTAATAAGTAAGGCTATAAGCCTATTACCTATATAATAATAACTTAGTTAGATAAAAGAAGGAAACTAATAGACGGTATTATCTATATTATCCTATTTACTAACTAAACTATAGTAAAAGTACCTATAGGATATATACCGTTTTATCTCTAATAAAGCTATAAAGCTATTACACTAATTAAAGAATTAACGTTAATCTAGAGAGTATTAAACTAGGGACGTATTTATAACCCTAATTAGAAGTTTACCGCTAGAGTAAGGGTATTTGAATAGCTTAATAAAGATAAAAAGACTACTATAGAAAAAGTCGCTACTGCTAGGCAGAGGACTACTAACTATTATAATAAGATATATTATTAGATAATACGTAACTATAAGCTTTAGCTAAAAGACCTTATTCTTATCTTTAATAAAAGAAAGGCTATTAATAAGTCTAAAGATATAAAGCTTTAATATAGATAGTAAGGACCTTTATATATTAACTTACTATCTAAATATTTAGAATTCTATTACCTTAAAACCCTTAGTAACAACCTAATTAGGACAGCTATATACTTAGGAAAACGTTTAAAAAAGTATTTTAAATTATCCTTTAGATTTTAGGAATTATAAGACCCTATATAGGCAGCTAAGATACTTAAGGATAAACTTGAGTAAGTGTTTTTAAAATAAAGTTATCCTAATAAAATCTAGAAGATTAATAAGCTATATAACCCTAACTAATCTAAAAATATTTATATTATAAGGTTAAAAGCTTAAGAATAAGAATTATAAAGTAAGAATAAAACGTTATAAGCTAAACTTAAAGCCTAAAGGTCTAAAGAGGCCAGCCTAGTAGTTAATATCCCTACTATAGACCTAAAGAAGAAAGTGTAGTATGTTAATATAGATTAACTAGCCTAATTAGGCTTTTAATACTTTATTTTTAATTTATACTAGTTTATTTAGTATAGTTATAGCTTTTAAAAAAGTATAAAGAGTTCTTTATATACTACTGTTTAAAAATTTTTATAAAAAAGATATTATACTTAGTAATATAAAAAGACCTATATTATTTAGTTTGCTTTAAACTAATTAAGATAAATTATATTTTATTCCTTTTTTTTTATTCTTTTACTCCTTATTAGCACTATAATAACCTTAGTTAACTGTAGAGTGTATACCTTAAGACTTAGGTAGAAGTATCTTACACTAGTTCTTAATAAGCTATATAAGCTTATAGTAGTAGAGTTAAGTAGTATTAGTATTAGTAATATTAAAAGGTATACTAGATATAATACTATAGCTACTTTTTTATTATTATTTAGTAGAAAGGTTAACTATACTATATCTATACTTCTTATAAAAGTTATTATTATAATAAATGTAAGGGGTCTAAGTCTTATAATACAGACAGTTTAAGTAAACACTATTATATATATTGATTAAAAGATATATTTCTAGAAAAAAACAAAACAGGTAGTCTAATTATGACACGGTTAAATAGGTGATGGATTTTGATGACTATCTAAGAGCTAGAGCTACAGCTGGTAACAGCCGGTCTTATAGACTGGCGACAGGTGGGGCCCAGTAGGGTACCAGCTGTCGGCAGGATATCGGCCCGACCGATGGATCCACCGGCAAGGCCGAGAAGTGGGTCCGAAGGTCGGCCGTATTGTCCTGTGACAAATTAGACCTAACCTATATTACCGCCTAGTTTTACTTATAGTATTTATAAGGTATAGCGTTTTAACCTTTAAGACTATAGATAGCTAAAGTACCTATAGCTTAAGGATAACCAGCTAGCTTTTAGGTTAAGTAACTAAAAAGACTTTTATATTTAAAATAAATAAAGACTTAGCGCTTAAAAAGACTATCTTTAGAATAGCCCTTAATAATATTCAGGATATTACTATAAGTAATAGCTTACTAGAAGTTATAAGTAACTTCCTTTTAGCTTTAGCCCTTTCTAATAGTATTAGTAAACTAGACCTTATAATAGCTATTACTAAAGGGTTTTTTAAGATCTTTTTATACTAATAAAATTATAGCCTCTCTAACTAATTTAAATATAGTTAGTAAGAGTTAAAAATAACTTATAGAAAGAACTATTAGGTTTACTACCTTATAGTCCTTAAATTAAGGCTTATCTTTAAAAAAAAAAAACTATAGCTCTTAGGGGATCTTAAGACGGTAAGCAGTAGATATATTAAAGTCCAATTGAGGTAGAAATATACCTTATTTATAAAAAAGATCTTACTTTTTAAAGGGGGAAAAGATTAATACTTTTAGTATATCTAGTTAATAATAATAATAATAATAAAGAAAAAAGGGAAAAGAATCTAATAATAAAAAGACTGTTAATATAACAGCTAGTTAGCTAAGGGAGATAATTTAATAATTAGATCCCTTCTATCTAGCTAGAAGGAAATAATTTACTAAAAGGAAAGAAAGATAAAGAGAGGTTATTTACTTTTTCCCTTATAACCCTTATTTTTAAGATAAAGGTTATAAGGGTAAATAAAGAATAAATTATAACCTCTTATATATCTAGTCAATAACTAGTATTACGGCGACCTATTAAAAATAGATAAAATAGATAAACGCCTATTAATATAAAAGAAAAAGAAATATCTAACTAGAAACTTAATCTTTTTATTATTATAATAACTAACCAGATAACCAGCTAAGTAACTAATCTACCTTTCTAGACTTCTAGCACTATAACCTATTTTTTAAATTCTTTTTTATCCTAATTAGACCTCCTTCTACCTAACCGATATATTCTATTATAGCCTCTTTTTAAGCTATTAATAAGACTAAGGTCACCCAGGTCTCTCTTTCCTTAATTTACGCCCCTAATATCTAGGTTAAAGCCTAAGTTAAAAAGTTAAAAAAGAAATATAATAAAATAGTAGTTAAGTTTAAACTAATAAACCTAAATATGGCTATTAAGAACCTAATAAAATCTAGATAGGCTTTTAACACTAACACTAAACTACTTAAAGGACTACCTAACCTAACCACTAGACTTATAACCCTAATAAAACCTATAAACTGTTTAAGACTATTTAATTAGGGTAAAGTTACTATACTACTATAGCTTCTGCCTAACAGCACTATTTTAAACGAAATCCTACATATATATTAGGCTAAAGGATTTACCCCTAATGGCTTCTAGAGACGATAGAATGAGTAGGACATAGATAAATACCTTAAAGGTATTTATAACGCCTATAGAACCCTAATTAGTTATAACTAGTTATTAATAGATAAAGTAGAAGCCTTAGTCTAGTTTATAACTTAAGATTATAGGGTTAGATATATAGTTCCTTTATCTTTTATCTAGACGTATAATAATAGCTAAGTCTTAGTTTTTAAAGTAATTACCTATAGTATCTATACCTTAGACTATATTATATTTATTATATATTATTATAACCACTTTTATAGTCTTTTTATTAACTAAGTGGCTGGTAAGATGTTTTAATATAATAGTATATAGAAAGATAAAGGGGTAAAGTTTGAAACGGCTTGCCTACATGTAGTAAGTTCTCTGACTCCCCATTTTTACTACAAGTGGTAATTACTATAAGTAGGGGAGAAGCTACTGCTTACCGCTTTTGGTAAGCATGTGGGGGGGGGAGGGGTGGATGCGCTAACTGGAAGCGGTAAGCAGGAGCTTCTCGATTACTATAGGTAGTAAATTAATAAAAGATTATATAGTAATATAAAGATATAACCTATAATCTTACTAGTATAAAAGAGAATATAGTTATATATAATGGTAAAATTATAAATAAAGAGATAGCGTAACTTTAAGATATAATTTAAGGCTATAGTAAATTACTAGTCTTTAATATTATACAGAGTTTTAAAAATGTATTTTTTATATTTTTTGTATTTTCGACTTAAATAATTCTTAATTAGATAATTTATAGATATTTTTAGAAACTTTAACTTTTTTAATTAAGTTTAGGCTAAAAGTACATAGGCTTACGTAGGCCGGACCTGCTTATTTAAGCTTACTAATATGTAATCTTATCTAATACAATTTGTAATGTATTTAATCTTCCTAAAAATACAGTTAGTAAAATACATTTTTAAATCCTTTAAAGAATCTAGATAAGTTGGTCCTATTATCCTAATCAGGAAGGTGGGTCCTAGATAAGATAGAGGAAAAAATCTAGATTCTAAAAGTAGTTATTTTATTTAGATAGCTTATATATATTATATACTATCTTTAAAACAAAGATTTAGGCCCTTAACATGATGTATTTTTTTTGTATTTTTTCTTAATGCTCTGATATTATATACATAAGAGATATAGAGGTTATCTTAGAAATTATTACAGTATAAAGTGGCCAGTATAGATTACCGACCTGGCTGTAGATCCCACAGCAGATACCGTGGACCCACCGGTCAGCCGGCCTATAGTTAGCCTGTAGAAGCCCTACCTGGCGCCAGCGTATAAGGGCTAGCACTGCCAACTATAGCTCTATCTTAGCTAGTTAACCGATCTATCGCCTATCTTAACCGTGTTAGAAATACTGTACGTATATAAAAATAACCAAGTAATAGATTAAAGAACTAGCTAACTCTAATAGAGGAACTTAGCTATAAGGTAGTATTATATACTATATCCCCTAAGTAAACCTAAGCGACTTAAGATATACGCTCTATATATCAAAAGGATTAAGCCTATAAGAGACTAGTAATATATATTTATAGTAATAATTAAAAACCTTATATAAAGTAAAAAGGATTTAAAAAAAGACTATCTTAATATAGTACCTTTAGAATATTAATAATATTTAAAGCTGTTTACTAGAGAACTGAAGACAGGCTTACCTAAGTATAGACTATAAGACTATAAGATCTAGCTGCTTGAAAGGAAAAGTACTAAAGTTTAAGCCTATCTATATACTTAATCCTATAGAAAAGAAAACACCTAATAAATAGCTAAATAAAAACCTAGTAAAAGGTTATATTAAACTATCTATATTACTAGTAAGGAAAAATACTTATTATAGTAGTAAGATTTAAGAATATCATAGAAGTTTCTAATAGGTAGGGTCTGAATTTTTAGGTCTATATTTTTAAAAAAGTGTAGATAATAGCTATTAGTTTTTTATTATAAGCCTAGTAATTTAGTTTTTATCTAGAAAATACTTTTATATAAAAGATATAAAAGTACAGCCATTCTTATTTATCTTATTACTCTAGCTGTCCTCCTATGGTAGACTCTAAACCGTTAACTTTCATTTTAAATTACTTATCTCCATTAAGTATTATAAAGACTAAATTTAACATAATAACTGTTTTAATTTCCTTAAAGAATTCTTAATTATCTTTTATCTATAAGGTTCTAGTATTTTCCCTTATAAGTCGTTATATTAGTTATATAATTTTAAAATAATAGATTATATTTTCTCTCTTAAAGATATAAAGAAATAAATATAATGTTATATCTTATAGAAGTAAGAGTATAAGATATAAGTGGTAGAGGTATGATTAATATAAGAATATAATAAAGGGAACAAGTTATGAAGAGAGTATAGTAGTTAGATTAACAATATAGAACTTACTTGAAGAGAGAAGAAAACAGACTAAGAAACAGAAACAATTCCAGCCCTTAATAGTAGTATCTAGCTTACTAGGATACTTTTCACCAACGTAAGCTGCTTATAAATTAAGATAACTTATATAACCCTAAGTTACGTAAGATAAAAGCCCTAACTAAAAGTAGGTAACCTAGATTATTAAAGTAAGAAGTAGTAAAGCTAATCTTACTTCTATAAAGAATCTTCTGAAATATCTAGTTAATTAGGTAATTAGCTTACTTACTTTATTAATATATATATTAATCTACTAGTTTAGTAGATTATATATTTAAATATATAATAAGTAATAATTCTTATAATAAAGAAAATATAATATAAAGTGGAAGTTTTAAAAAAAGTTATTCTAACTCTTACTTCTAACACTTAGTAACAGTATTATTAGCTTACTACTCTTATTAGTTACTAAGTAATCTTATTAGTCGGTTAACTAGCTATAAGGTAGTTTATGTAACATTTTTTTAAAAGTAAATACTAAAGTAAATACTAATAGATATTATAAAAGGTATTATAAGTTAATTATAAAAATGCTATAGATGTCTGTTCTTAAGTACGCTTAAGTCTATTCTTAATATAAGCTTATAACTTTATTAGTATACTAGAAAGTAACAGATGTCTATTACTCTTTTACTATAAAACTCTCTTAACTAGTCAATTTTTTACCTAAAGCGCTTATTATTTATTAGCTTTTTTTACTATTACGTAACTTATACTATAGTTCTTTTTTCTAGGGAGTTATCTACCTAACTAACTTAGTTATCTTTATTATATAAAGGGTATACTGCCTGTTCTTCTACCTTAGTAGGGCTAGGATTACCTATAATATATTAGTTTATAACACTAGTCTATTAATTACGTAGTAGTTAGTTAGGTAGTTAATAAGTATAAAAAAAGTCTATACAGCGTTTTATTATAAGGTTACTAAGTTAAATACTAAAACGTATCTATAAAATATATTATCTATTAATTATTAAAAAGCTAAAGAAGTCTATTCTTAAGTATATCTCAGTCTATCCTATATATAAGTCCTACTATTATAGCTAAACGCTATCTTATATACCTTTTAAGCACTTATAAATAAGTTAGATCAATGCTTATATATTAACCCCTTAAGCGCTTATAAAAAGATTTTACTAGTGTGTAGTGTCTTCTATTAACTCTAATACCCCACTTCCGCACCACCCCCACTTCTGCACCACCCAACTTCTCCTCCTTCAACAACATCACCACCTTCTACAAACTATCATAACAATTGCCATATATCGCCAAACAGCGCCATTTTTTCAGGATACCTTCTTTAACCCATCATGAAGTCATATACCGAATTTGAGCTCCAACGGGCACTTGGGGATATCGATACCCACTGCTCTATCCGCCAGGCAGCTCGAAACTAGGGAATCCCATACCATACTCTTCGACATCAGTTCTACGGCATGCAATCGAAGAATACTGCCTATATCCATATGCAGCGATTATCCCAAGCCCAGCAGGATTATCTGGCTGGATGGGTTCAAATCTAGGATGCCCTAGGCGCTGGCCCTACCTATCAACAACTAAAGGGCCTGGCAGAGCGTATGCTGGGCGATACCCATAATACCCATCAACCTCTAGGCAAGAGATGGATACGCCGATTTCTGCGGCGAAACCCATCAATTAGGACCCAGCGACCTAGAGTAATAGATGCCCGGCGATAGAAGGCCCATTCTTCCAAGGTTATCCAGGGTTTTTTCTATCGTCTGACTAATATCCCTGCCATCTAGGGAATCTATCCATCCAACCGATGGAATATAGATGAAACTGGTATTATAGAGGGCAGGGGATCTAATAGGCTAGTGCTAGGCTCTGCGGCATCTCGGCATATCTAAAAAAAGCAGCCAGGATCCTAGGTATAGGTATCTATCATTAAGTATGTGGCTGCTGATAGGAGGTCCCTATGCCTACTGGTTATATATAAGAGTAAGTCAGTCTAGGCCTAGTAGTTCCTATCTAACCTATCTGGATATAAAGGATAGCACTTTATATATACTGATAATGGCTGGACGAATAAAAAAACTGCCCTTAAATAGTTAAAGAGGGTCTTTATCCTAGGCACTATGCCTAGTAAACTAGAGGCAGCCAGACTGCTGGTTCTAGATAGGAATTACAGCTATATATCTATAGACTTTATGTAGGAATACTTTCAGAACAAGATATATCTACTATATCTACCGCTACACTCCTCTGCTGTCCTCTAGCCACTAGATATATCGGTCTTCAGCCAATTAAAGCATGCCTATCGAAGGGAGGTTAGATATCTAGATGACTGGGTTAGTGATTTAACTGTCACTGGCAAAAGGGTATTTCTAGCCTGTTATATAAGGGCCAGAGATATAGCTATAACAGTCTAGAACGTTAGAAGTGGCTGGAGGTCAGCTGGACTATGGCCAATATCTATACAGCGACCTCTATCTAACCCCATGGTAACTAAGGACTAACAGACCAGCCAGACCAGCCAGCAGACTAACCAGCCTAGCAGCCAACAGTGGGATGAAGCCGTATCTATCGTCCCATGGTCAACCCCTCGTCGGTCTGCTGACTTACGGCATCAATTACACCAGTTAACCCAATTGGCCAAGGATGAGTTAGATACCTATACTATTCGTTACCTATCTAGAAAGGTGCAAAAGGGATATGATGAGGAGGCATCTAGAAGGATACTTCTAGAGCAAAAGGTCTGCCGGTTAGAGGGCCAGTTAGAGGACCTACAGTAACGCAAGAGGAAAAAGGTCCCCTTATCGCCTAACAGCACCTTCGCCACTATATGGGATATTCAGCGGGCGCAAAGTACGGATATCGGCGATATAGATAGTCCGGATGAATCCAGCGTATCTGAATTATCCAGTGAGGCCGGAAGTTGTATATGGATGGGCGGCAGACCTGGTGAAATAAGTGGTGATAGTGGTGGTGATGGTGGTGGTGATGGTGGTGCAAAAGTGGGGGTGGTGCATAAGTAGGGTAGTTGAGTTAATATGTAAATTATCAATAGTTTATCGGTTCTGTAGGGAGTTATTCTTCTGTTAGTTTATAAGACATTATGCCGCCTGCACTTCCAGGGTCTGGTAGGGCTTTAGCTGCGTTTAGTTTATTAGGTTATATCAGTCAACTATACTAGGCTGATTATAGGGATTTAAGGTAACTAAACCTAATAAATAGTAATGTAAATTAATAATACTTTTAATTCTATAACCTAGTTCTAAGGCCTCTTAACTATTTATTATTTCTCTAATACTATCTTATTATTACTATTACATTCTAGAAGAGACACTCCCTAGACCTTTTCTAATGCTATAACTGTGCTTAATCCTCTTTTCTATGACCTTAACATCAACCACTTCAGAATGCTTAACTCCGTCAAAAACCTCGTCTACCTCCTCCAGCGTTTTGTTTCTAATCTCAACCCAGTACCAGGCAATAAAAGCAAACATGACGAGATTCCATGAGCCGTTAATCAGGTATGTTTTCCAGCCAATTTTGTCGAGAGCGATCGGGAAAGAAAACACTGCCCAAAGCCCGGTCGAGCATCCAATCAATTGGAACAGGCTTTGACCAACAGCGCGCATTCGGAAATTCAATACTTGAGCGGGGACGAGATAGAGAACCGGGGTCCAGCCTAAACTGTACGTCCCCATGAAGATAAAGATCATTGCAACCGTAGCATACACGCCTGGGGTATATGTTGACGTGCCGTAAAGCTTGGTCAACCCTCCAACAATGAATAGGGCAATGGCTGCCAGACCTGTGCTCATCAAGACTGAGAACTTCATTCCGAGCTTGTTAGTGACCGCTACTCCAATCAAAGAGATGACAAGGCACCAAGCGTTGAGGACAACATTCTTCCATCCTAGTTAGTCCAGGTACACAAATAGTAAGAGGCTATAGCACGTACGATCTGCAGCTGAGTCGTTGTATCTCTGATGCCGGCATTGTTCAGCATCTGTCCAAGGTAGTAAGAGACGATAAGGTTGCCTCCCAGGTAAGACATGAAGGCGCAAGAGCAGGTGATAATCAGCCGCTTTTTTGCCCCTGGGTTGTGGATAATCTGGCTTAGCGACATCTTTGCCTCGGGCGTTCGTTCGAACTCAAGCGTGTCGCAGATCTCACGGAACTGAATCCGGATTCGCTCGGCATTCTCTAGCTTGGCGGTCCCTCCGTTGGTGACACTCAAAACAGCCCACGCCTGGTCGTGTAGGCCCTTGCTGACGAGCCATCGAGGACTCTCCGGTAGAAACGGCAGAATGCCAATACAGACCAGCGAGAACACACCTTGTAAAGCGCTAGGGAGCCTCCATGCCCATGTCGAAGGCTCTAAGCGCCCTGAGGCGTAAGTGACTGCAGATGCAATCAAAGCCCCAACAAAGTAAAAGTCACTCAATATGCCAAGGCCAACAACTTTTTGGTTCCAAGGCAGCGTCTCTGCTAGATAGCTTGGTGCGGTAATAATTGTAGACACGTTGCCAAAGCCAACTATGATGCGAGCGATGATGAACATGGCGACATGTTGAGCTGCTGTCTGCAGAGCAACTCCAGCCAGGGTCAGAACAGCCGCCCAGAAGAGAGCTGGACGGCGGCCCAGTTTGTCGACGACAAAGCCCCAAACCAAGCCTGCAAGGCAGCCACCGACGTAGAGGCTGGCGGTGTTCAGTGCTCTGGTCACACTATTAAGTTGGAAATAATTGTTGTAAGACGGGAGTATGTTCAGTCCATTCCTAATGGTTCATCAGCATATGGTGTTCATGTTTATCATGCCTCGGCTAGAATTGGTCCTTGCAGGCGCCACGCAAAGCCAGGACGACATACATCATAGCGCTATCGAACCCAGTTGTCTATATCAACATAACGTATTAGCAATCTATACAGATGCTGACAAGCCTCAAAGTAACCTACCGCTGATGAAACTGCCGAACAGGTTATAAGGAGTACGGTAATTAGTCTGTTTGAGACAGGGACCCGCACAGGAACACCAAAAGGTAGTATGTCTCCAGCTGCCATGTTTTCTGTGAGATAAGTTTGTGGGGAACAGCAGATAGATAATATATGTCAACTTCACGAATAACTGAATCTTTATATATATATTGTTTTATTGCCATAATATGAGGGAATTACAATGATTCATGACATAGTAATCTGCTCTTGCCGCTCGACTTAGAGTTCGGTCTATGATACCTTGTAGGTTTTACGTTGCCATTAACGATTGTGGTACTTGGGACCGTAGACGATCCTTATACAGACCATAACCCTCTTTCTCCGCTATAGTACACTTACTTTGCCTTTCGGTTAAAAGGTTCTCTTAATTTCTGACGTCTTAAGCATGTTAAAGTTTACATATCGTCGTGTCAACATCTTTATTAAACTACTAGTATAAAATTACTAGTTAGTAAGTTTACTTTACAAACCTCCCCATCCCACTTGCAGGCCATCGTTAGTACCTTCTACAGCTCAATGCGGTGCTGGGCTTTCTTTCGGCGATAACAATACTAGGACCCTGATCGAGAACGCTGCCACGCTATGATAATGCCCAGATTCTAATAACTTAGGTAAAATATTAATCAGAAACTGAATAAATGCTGCCCTAAGCCATTTTGGGCCCCTTTTTCATCAGCTAAGTTTGCCCTTGCAGAACCGTACCAAAATGCCATATAGCTTAACATAAACGACTTCTTATTGCTTAGAAAATCCGGATGTCGGCAATAGCTAAGGTCCAGCTACATCCAGCGCATCCAAATTATCTGGCAAGGCCGAAAATTACATATAGGTAAGCGGCAAGCCTAAGGAAATAAGTGGTGATAGTGGTGGGGATGATATTAGTGATGGTGGCTCGGATGTAGCGGTGGCTTGCTTATAAGGTAGGGTAGATATAGAACTCTGAAGGAGAATTAGGTTTTATCTATTGTCGGTTAACATGTTTATTAAACTGAGTTTACTATTCATATAACAGAGTAGAGTAACACCACTAGTTATGTCATTAATCCTTAGCTGCAGTGTTTTCTTATTTCCCTAGCACCGCTATTAAGGACTTAAGTTAACGTACCTACTTCCTGACCACCCCCCTATTCCGACCACCTAAAAATGCCTTATTAACCCTACTATCTACTATAACCCTCCTATTTTGAATAATTACCACTTTTACTGCTTATATTTAAATCACTTTATTTTTTATATATAACTTCTTTATACCCTAATAGTTTAACATACTAAGGATAACCTTAATTAGGTAATCAGGGCTATTACTAATAGTACTATTTAGCGCCAGGCAGCTCATATCTATAGTATCCCTAAGACTAAAATATAAAAACGTTTAACTGGTGCCTAGGTAAGGCCTAAGGCCCTTTCTAGTTACTAATAATAATTTATTAGCTAGGAGGCTAAATTAGCTAGTTAGGTGTAAATCTAGGTAGACCTTAGTCTTACGCTAACCTATTAATAACTAAGGGACTTTACCTAGCGTATCCTCTATATAATAAGTAATAATAGACCGATTAAGAAGAAGTAGGTAAATACCTTTATTAAGAGGAATCTATCTATTAAGGCCTAGAGAAGTCACTTTATTAGTTCTTGACGCGTTAATAAAATATCTACTAAGGTTATTAGGAAATAGTTTGAATATCTTATTATACCTTATATTAATACTATTAAACTAGCTAATAGATATAATATAGCTAAAACTGGTATCCTTAAGAGTAAGGGAGATAATAGGCTAATACTAGGTAGGGTAGAGATAAATTCTGTAAGGAAAAAGCAAACTAGATTATTAGCCTAGGTATCTATTATTAAGTAAATATCTACTAAAGGTAATACTATTTATCCCTTATTTATATATAAGAGTAAGATAGTCTAGTAGCAGTAGTTTTCTTTAGATCTTAACCTATATAATAGATAGTAATTTATAATAATAAAGAATAGATAGACTACTGATACTACTGCTGTTAAATAGCTAGAAAAGGTCTTTCTCTTTTAGACTAAGCCCTCTTAACCTAATTAGGCTAGACTTCTTATTCTAGATAGGCATAAGAGCTATATAATAATAGATTTTATATAGTTATATTATACTAATAGTATTTATCTATTGTTCTTACTACTATATATCTTTTGTATCCTTAAGCAACTTAACTAGCTAGTGTTTAGGCCTGTAAAGTCAGTATATAGAAAGTAACTAGACTATTTTAGTTCATAGAGTAGCTCTACTATTATAGGTAAAAAGAACTTTATTTTCTACTATTAAAAGGCCTAGCTGGCTAGGCTGACAGTTAATAATATTAAGACAGGCTAGAAATATACTAGGTTATAGGCTGTTACTATTATAAAGCCACTTATAAGTGGTCTATTAGTTAAGGGGTATACTAAAGTAATATCGTTATTAATAGCCCTATTAACACCAGTTAATAAGAATACTAAAGGTGCTAATAATACCTAGGAAATAGAGGAATAGGTATCTACTGTATCTACAGTTAATTAGTCTATACTAAGGAAGTTTAAAGACCTTAACGATTAGCTATAACTACATACCTAAGTGGTCTAGCAGGATTAGACTATCGCTATATAACGCTAGCTTTTTAGAAAAGTTAAAAAATGCTATTAAGAGCGGTTCTTTAAGCTAGCTACCGCTAAGCATTAAATACAGCTTCGCTAGGCTAAGGTTAATAACACTGTTATTAGGAAGAGGAAGGCTGTATAACTAGATCTAAATATAAAGTTTATAATAACTAAAGAGGTATAGTAAGTGTAGATTAAGGCCGATAAAGCTAAAAGTGGTATAGATAAGTCTAGCATATCGGATTTACCTAGTAAGGCTAAAAGTTATATATTATAGTGTTATAAGGTGGTTAATAGTTAATTAAATAAGTGGTTATAGTTATAATAGCTTTATTTACATGTAGTTGGAATAGGGGGGTGGTTAGGAAGTAGGTAAGTTAACTTACATTCTATCTGTCTTCTTAATTTATAACTTTTTATCTTATAAACGCTTAACTACCTTACCCTACTTATAAATACTCCCTATATCTAAATATTTTAGAAATCCCGTATCGTTTACTATATTACCTTTTTAAGCTATTGTTGGAATGTTAACATTCCTACTTAAGGCCAATTCCGTCACCACCAAGTGGCGGGCCCGCTTTTTAGGTTTCTTACAGCTATTATAATATTTACTATTTATATCTAAATAACGTTATCTTTCCAGAATACCTTATTCATTACACTATAAAGTAACATACCGAGTTTAAGTTTTAACAGGCACTTTATAATATAACAGATAACTACACTACCAGTAAGGCTGCTTATTAATGGGGTTTCCTATATACCACTTTATATTATCAGCTTTACGGTAGGTAAAGTTGAAATACTGCCTTTATTATAGCCTATCTATATTACTAATATCTATACTTTATACCTACTAGATATCTTATATAGTTATAAAGGTACTAGTAGACAATAGAGAGACCTTTTTCCTCTTATAATTAAGAAGTTTATTTAGCCAGGCTTTAAGTGCCTTGTTTTCTTTCTCTAGAAGGGTCTATTAGAGTACCTGCTTATTATATTCTTTTTATATCTTTCTAGATAGGTAATATATAGTATAGATATCTAATTCATCTTTAGCTAGCTAGGTTACTAGTATAGTTAATACTATAGATCGGTAGACTAATAAGGTGTTAACTATAGGACCATAAATACGGCTTTATCTTACTGTTAGCTGCTAGACTGCTGCTAGCTAGGCTGGCTAGGCTGGCTAGATAATACCCTAGATACTAGGGAGTTAGATAGAGGTCGGTTTATAGATATTAGCTATAGTCTAGCTGCAGTTTAGCCACTTTTAATATTCTAGATGATAATAGATACCTTTCTTACCTTAAAATAACACTTTAAGAATACTCGTTTTCTAGCTATAGTTAAATTACTTATCTACTTATCTATAGATCTAACTCTCTTATAATAGGCTTGCTTTAATAGGCTAAAAACTATAATATCTAGAGGCTAGAGGACAGTAGAGAAGTATGATAGTAAAAAAAGACGATATATATAGTGCTGCTAGTATTTCTATATAAAGTTAATAGTTATATAGCTGTAATATCTATTAAGAGCTAGTAGTCTAGCTGCCTTTAGTTTACTAGGTATAGTCTAAAAGATAAAGACCTCTTTTAGCTATATTAAGGTAGTCTTATTATTTATCAACCTGTTATCTAATACTGTAAATTACCAGTTAGTATAGTTAGATAGGTTAGACTCTAGAAACCACTAGGTCTATAGTAATTCTCCTTTATATATAACTAGAGGATCAAAAAAGGTCTTAGTAGTATTAATACATTTAGTGATAGATATCTATTACTAAGATCCTAGCTGCTATTTCTATATCTACTGTAATACTATAAAGCCTAGTATCAGCCTATCAGCTTTCTTACCCTCTATTATACCAGTTTTATCTATATTCTATTAGTTAGAAGGATAGATATGCTTAATAGTAGAGATACTATCTAGATAATAGAAGAAATTATAGATAACCTCTAGAGAATAGGCTTTTTATTACCTGGAATTTTTTACTCTAGATTACTTTATTCTAATAGATAGGTTTTACTATAGGAATCGCCTTATCTACTTCCTCTCTAGAGGTTACTACCCATTACTCATTATACGCTTTACTAGTCCCTTAACTTATTAATAGGTAAAGGATCTGCTAAGGGATTCTTAAAGGGATATATAGGCAGCCAGATTATCCTTCTAGGCCTAGGATAAATACTGCCTATAAATATAGGTAGTATTTCTACTCTGCCTGCTATAGTATTAATATTAAAGTGTTAGGTATAGTATACCCAATATATAAGCAGCGGTCTAGGTGCTCTGCCTATTTAGTATATCTTAAAGCGCCTGTTAGAGCTTAAACTCGGTATATTACTTTATAGTAGGTTAAAGAAGGTATTCTGATAAAATGGCGTGATTTAGTGTAGAATAGATAATGTTATAATAGTTTGAAAAAGATGGTGGTGTTGTTAATAGGGGATGGATGAGGCATTTTCAGATGGTTTGGATATAGGGGTGGGTAGCTTATAGGGTGGTGGGGTTTAGAACTCTAAAAGAGAATTAGGTTTTATCTATGATCAGTCAATATATTTGTTAAACTATGTTTACCATTCATGTAACATAGCATAGCAACACCACTAGTCATGTCATTAATCTTCGGCCACGGTGTTTTCTTATTTCCCTAGCACCGCTATTACGGGCTTATATTCTGTCCGTCTTCTTGATCTATAACTTTTTCTCCTATAAAAGCGTAAATATCGTGAATGCGTAACCTTCCATTGAGTTTGAGCGAATAATTCAAGATGTTCAGTACCCTTAAGTCTGTCAATGGAACAAGCGGTTATATTCTTAAGCCTTCCGCTCCCCCGTTCAAACGCCAGAGAACTCTGGCTCGTGTTGCATGTGCCAACTGCCGCGGGAAAAAGGTATTTCGAAAACAACATTCATTAAAAATGGCCCACACAAGACTCTTACAGCTTCCAGTTGAGGTGTTCAGGAGACCCAGAAGGCTGCCAACGTTGTCTGGCCAGGGATATTGAATGCACATACATCAGTGCGAGTGTCAGCCCGACGGCCAACTCACGGCTTTCTCAGCCCGACATACCCACTCCTAGCGATACGACAAATGCTCTGTCATTGGCGCCGGCGGCAGTCGAGGGACCATCAGAGGCTGAGTTGTTTACGTGGAGTGGAAATGATACGTGGGAATACACATCCGGTTTTGACGATGTCCTTTCGTCGCCCATGGAAAAATTCACAGGCGCCGCCGCTGTCATTGACAGCACAGGCATGGTCACGCCAGTGGGTATGTTGGAACCCTTCTTGTAATTCAACCCACGCTCATAAATGATGATACAGATACGACCTGTGCGGCCATTGGCGGAACCGAGTCTTTGATGTCTACTGGAGTGTGCTCTTCCAGAGCATCGGGGACGAACACGACTGGAAAGACAAACAGTGGGACCCCCACAAATACTCACAGCCACATCACACCATCAAACCAACTGCCTGAGCCAATTTCGAGGTCTTGCGGCTGTATCAATCAGTTGTTGCTCAACAATGAAAACCTGAACGTCACACTGTTCTCAAGGTCAGGTGAAACATCGGACAACATCTTCACTGATGAAATATGGCGGTGCCAGAAGGGCTCTATGGGGAGCTGTGAGGCATTTCTTCGCTGCGACTTCTGTTCCTCCCGGTCTGAACTGGTCATGATGGTGATAACAATATGCGATATGATGATGACCAGCGTCGAGGATGTGTACCTGCAGCTGAAAGGTAGCCAGTTAGAAGACGGCATTCCAATGGAACAGATGCTATGCGGACACACCAGCACTAGCGGTGGTAACCTCTTTACTAACCTGTACGGTAAGCTGGTGATTGGAAAGAAAACAAAGGATGTGCTGTTAGGGAGTGATGAGCAGCACAGTCAACATCGACAATCACTGAGCAGATGGAATCTCGACGAGGATGAGTTGCATATAGCACAGAGTCTCCTCAACTCGAGGGCGAACCGACTTGGTAGCCTGTTGACCAAGGTACGGCAGATCACTGTCGTCAGGCATTGGCCTATCTACGAGGCGATGAATGAGAGCATTCGTAAAAGACTCACATTTATCTTAACAGACATAAGTAAGGGTCAACTATAGAGGTAATCTATGCTGAATTGTGTTGAAGTATATATATACGGCAGTAATCCTTGTTATATCAATGTGTGTACGTTCGTCTCTATTATATGGTAATTTCCCCTTTCTAGAGGGTAAATATATATGTCACTAGATTTCAGACATTTTAGTAGTAAATTCTGGCTGTAAAATACTCTTAGTTTTTATAGTTAAATACGGTCCTAGCCGTATTAATACGCCTACTTTAACACGCCCTCTTGGAGGAAGGTTCTTTATAATTACAATTTATAATTATAGGATTTTCCCTTTCTTTTTATATACTACATCTAGGTAACTGCTAATATCTTAAGGTAGAGACTATAAATTACCTAGTTATTATCTGCTTGGTATTATCTATTATAGTAGCAGGGCATACAGCTTTTTAACGGTAATATAGCCTAGTAACTTATATTAGAGCTTTATATACTGAAATCTAGGTTAAGGTAAAAGGACTAATAATAGCTATTTATGAACTTCCTACCTATTATCATCTAATTAAGACTTATAATATAAAAACATAAGTAAGGTTTATCTTTGTTATAATCTCTTTCTTTTAGTTATTAATTATATAAGATTATAAACAAGCCGTTTAAATACGTTTTACTTTTTTAAAAAATATTTATTATATTTAGTTAATATCTTTTATTTACTCTAGTATAATAGTTATTGTAGTATAAATTAAATAAGTTAAGTAAAATAAAGTTTAAATCACTTTACTTTGAGTAGTTAGAATAACTAAATATCTATTAACTATCTTAACTAAGGCTATTTCTATTAGGTTATTTCTTTGTTGTAGTTATAGTTACTGTAAGTACCTTACTTTTAGTATATTTAATAAGTTGGTATACTAGATAAGTAAGTAAGCTACTAAACTACTACTATATTATTAATATAGCTATACTATAATAACATTTAGGTTAGGTTTGATTGAAGCTACTTAAATTTCCTCTCTTTCGATATTTCTCTATTAAACTTATATTTTTATATTTCATATGTAGTGTCTCTATCAATACTGTAACTCTTTTAAACTCTTTGTATTCTTAACTTATAGCTACTGGAAAGGGGCGGGGTAGTCCCCTCACCTTTGAAACATGTTTTCCCCTATGGGTACGGTTGCTTTACAGGTTTTACTATAAGAAGGGTCTTTCTGCCCTGATCAGGACGGAAGGAGTCGTCA
>MU843817.1:0-24027 GCA_030867255.1 Colletotrichum somersetense | reverse complement strand
GTTATTGCTTTCCAAGAGAGGAAGATTAAGGAGCTAGAGGCCAAACTTGACGTATATACGCCTATCACAAAGCAAAAGGTACGGATTAATCCAAACCAGAGCTTCTATGATATTAAGGCTATAAAAGCGTCACGTGATGTTGTGCAAAAGCATCTATTCATGGCAGCAAAGACTCAGCGAGAACAAGAGCTTGAATTTCTTTCGTTTCAGCATGAATTTCGGGTTGTTGAGTAGTGTAAATACGTGAATCCATCAATTCACTTGAAGCTGGTGATCTGGGCAAAAGTGCGCAAGTATGGGGTGTGCGCAAGTGTGGGGTAGGCCGACTTAGTGGATAGATCTGGGCCTGAGACGGTGGACGAGAGCTTTCAGTTAGTGCATCCTCTAGCATTAAACTTTAGGCTTAGTGCGAAGCATAACTACCCAAGGGTGTGTGTCGAAGTCCTAGAGTATTTAGCAGGATCTAAAAAGATATCGCATGCAGGACCATTGTTATGCACATCTTTGCAGCCTTGCAGGATACACACTGTAGTCACAGCTCTTTCACACTGTCGTGGGGGGCAACCTATGCATTGAAGGATGGATTGTGGATGGACATTGGGGCCACCCACCATGTGAATCTTGCAACCCACCAGCTGCTATGGTGTAAGACGATAAAGATTGCAGCTTGAAAAGGATTATCTGCCTGAGAAGTACAGATAACATTTAGTGTGGGGACTTGTTTCTGGTGCTCTTTAGACAAGATCACTTGTATTGACATTCACCCACCTTGCATTGTGTGGATTACACGACGCTTGCGTTTATGTTGATTTCGGTATCCGGCCACTTTGAAAACTTGGCGCACGAACGCATATCAGCCATTTTCAATAACTCTCATGATGAAAAACCTTGTGAGGCCATTTCTGTTGGTCCTGGTCTTATGTCAAGTTATATTGACGGTCTTTATGGGCGTATAGTTATGCTTTCGAGTATTTGAGGATCACGTAAACCTCCGTAGTATCTTTCATTTGCATACTGAATACGAAACTCACAGAGGCGTCGCATTCGAATCTTATAACAGACATGGTGTTCCAATCTATGAAACTAGATTCCCACTTGAGTCTCCAGTATTTATGCGCATCTCTGCACCTGAGGCTGACGGCAGCCCACAATTACCAGTATCGCAGCCTTCGTTAGAGATCATCCTGGCACATCCAAGGCTCTTTTCAAGACAAAAGAAGTGGAGCGAACTTCCTCCCCTCATTCAAAGTGACCCTTATCTAAAGGCATGGAACACCAGCATCTTTGTTCTTGCGCTCAAGTTGTACGCCAAGCCGCCGGTGAAATACTCCATCGACGGATCTCTTACCGGAAGTGGAGTCCTTGACGTGGCGAGAAAACTGCAACGGCGCATCAAAAGCTGGGCATATACCTATCGTATATCTCACGACACTAGATGGAAAGAAAGGATCTGGGAAGAATTATACGTGACCTCAGGGAACTCGTCTCACTATTTTGGAGCTCGAGGGGACAATTGGAATACTGCGTAAGTAATTGTCCCGTGTCAAATCGTAGTCTTATTCGATCTCTCAACAAACCTCTAGGCATTGGCTTGACGTTGGCGAATTTCTGGTCGCCTTTAGTTACGCATATGATTGGCTCTACTAGGTGTGGAGGTTGAGGAACGAAATGCACTTATGTGGTCCATTGTTCCATTGGGTCTTTCGAATGGACTGGAGGCTTACGAAAACTCTGAGTGGTTCCTCTCAGTTAAATCGAACCGGAACTGTACGTGTTCTCCACTCTTATGGCGCGTTTGATTTACTGGATGCTGAGCACGAAACCAGGTGTGACCAACGGAGGTATGATTATCAGTGCACTGGCCGTGTATCATGAGGATCTGACAGGAGTCGCGCGGCAGCTGCTACCGCTTGCTGTGAACAACGCTCGGCAATACTGCGCCCAAGCCGTGGAGTCTGATGGAACTTTGGCAGAAACGCCAGACTACTGGTAGGTCTAGAAAGCTTCTAGAACTGAAAGTGAATGACTGAAGGGGACCCAGGTATTTCGGAACTCAGGCCCATGCTCAACTGGCTTCAGCGCTACTGACAGCTACAGGTGGCCAACACCGGATCCTGACTGCCAGCTCAGGCTTCCAAAACACATCCTTCTTCCATATGTATAATTACGGGATGACGGAGAAATTTAACTATGGAGACTGCGGTCCAGCCAAACTCACCGCAACAGCAAATGCTCTTCTATTTTATGGCGATGAATTTAGGGATCCGATGCCGATACTGTATCAAAGAGACCGTCTCAGCGCAGCTGACCCATTGAGCATCTTGTGGTATAGGCCTGATGTTACTGGGGATTGGTTCCATGAGTTACCACTTGATCGTGACTTTCCGGATCGTGCTGGTGAATGGGTTTCGATGAGGTCGAGTTGGAAGAACCCTGAGGGCTTATTTGTTGGTATGAAAGCGGGTCACATGATAGGCCACTCATCGTGTATGTGAGTTCATCAGACAAGGTAACTTCCAGCTAATAAACCATCACAGATGGCAATCTTGATGCCGTCGATTTTGTCTTCGACGCAATGGGCGAGCGATGGGCTGGCGAGTTGTGCCAGGACGACTATCTGGCAGAAGGCTACTTCTCGAGCGAAGCCCAGGACAGCAAGCGTTGGGACTATTACCGCTGCAGAACTGAGGGGCAAAACACCATGGTTTTAAATAACGAAAACCAGATTGCAGACGCTGAACCTTGGACATTGTTTGAAACAACAGAGACGCTGGTAGCGCCTCACCACCTCGAGAGTACGACGTACTGGGTTGCCGACGTGACTTCGGCTTACAACGGAACGAGTGTTCAGGGTGGCTTGCGGATGTTGAATGAACGGAAGAAAATACTGATTCAAGACGAGATTGGAACTACACCGTTTAGTTGCCTGTGGCGGATGCACACCAACGCTAGTATTTCATATGCAAAAGACCAGAGAACCGCCCGTAAGTAAAGTACTGAGAAATCGCATTGTGTCCTTAAATCTTACATCTTACAGATCTAAAACTCAACAACAAGATATTGGATGTGATCCTCCGGTCTCCCGTAAATGCCACTTTTCGGACTCTCGAACCCATATCTCAAGGCGGGTCTCGATCTACGGTGAATGTGACCGACATGCCAAACACTGGTGTAAGTGTTTTGGCCATTGAGGTTCCACCTGGAAATAGCACCGTAGCACTCATTTTGTCACCCAGGTGGATGGAAGACTGCAAGCTCCAATTGCCGAAGCATGTGCCTCTTAAAGAATGGACTCTGACATCCCATGCACTCTTTAAAAGCTAGGATAGATACATCAATGCATTACCGTGAAGATTTCATCCTAATAAGCAACAAAAATAACAGCACTTGCCCCCCGCAATGCAGATAATTAACGTTTCTTTATATGATAGCATCAATCATAAACAAACAATCATTTATCCTCCATATCAATCTTATCAAAGCATGTGTGCGCCCATTTAAGTGTATTAGACACAAAGGAGCAAGGTCTCGGCCACAGATAGCACTCCGTTCGAACTAATTGCAAACAACATCGAGTATGCTGGCACAACCACTCCAAGGTCGGATGGAATCCTGACTTCATAGCTCCAATCTAGTTTGTGAAAGCTTCCTCTCGGTACCGACTCCAGCACGACCCGCCTTTGGTCGGTGTTGATAGAGTGAGTAGATGAACCATAGTGTACCAGTGCGAACTCGAGCCCTTCCATATCAGTTCGGACTGTAAACTGCTCACCCAGCCTCACTTCTCGTGTCAATTTGCCGATAATTCGCGGCCTTCTTGCGAATGTCTTTCCATCTGCCTCAAACAGGTAGGGCGGATGGAACACTTGCACGTCGAAGTGATCGCTTCCAATCTTCCACTGTGGTATTATCTCCTCGCACGACTCCCAGCACAACCCGCCTTCACCTGTCAGAACGGTGGCGTCGGAAAGAAGCATGGCGATGCTATGGTATGTTCTAGGAATTGTCATACGCGCAAGACGTCTGAATCTTTTAGTCTTGTGGTTCCACAACTCGGGGTACCATGTCGCGTTGGCATCCGTCCACTGAAGTGCATAAGTTGCTCCACCGTTGACAAACACGTCGCCTGTAGGAAGCACCACGCTGTTTGCATAGGCACGAGGAGCATGCACCGGCTCTAGCTTCTTAACGTCGACTGTCCCAAACGGATCCGAGATCTGACCGCGTAGACGGCAGAGCTTGCTAGGGAGTGATCGTAATTAGGTGCTCCACCTAGCGTAAGAATCTTGCCTTGAGTCGCGTCGTACATAACCGCGTTGCCGTTCCTTGCGTCGTTGTTCTGGCCACGGCTACCCGCTGAAGCTTGACGCCCCAAAGCGTCCGGGCCTCCAGCAGCATACCAGTTCATAGCGGTTGATGGTCCTGCCTGGAACACAAAGCCGGTTTTCCACGCAAAGAGCCAGGCGTGGTTGTCTGCCGCGAATATACCCTTGACATCCGCCGCGAGCATTGGTTTCACCAAGCATCCAGGCTGAGGAACCCAAGCGTGGATGGTCGGATCAAATATTTCACCGTTCTTTTCCTTCGCCCCTCCAGACCAGGATCCTCCAATGGTGAATGTCTTACCATCAGAGAGTGTGGCCTGTGTGTGATAACCGCGTCCGACGGTCATACCTGCCACGGCTTCCTAGCGATGACTTGCAGAGAGATAGATACTGGCGTAGTTGAAAGTGCTTCCGCCTGTCACCACCACATCCCCAGATGTGTCCATTGAAAGACCAGCGCAAAACATGTTGTGTCCGGTTTCAGGGACAATTTTGCCGGACACTAGTCTTGTCTGAGGATTATAGATGGCGGAAACCGTCTGATTCTGGTTTCCAAAGGTGCCAGGGTTGTCCGCTGCCCACAGAAGCACCTCTCCTGTACGACCCAGAACAGCCGCAGCGACAGGAATCAAGGGGAGGGAGACTCTCGGTACCCATTTCCCTACAGTTGAAGGATCTGAAGATTGCAATACATAAAAAAGTCGGCTTGTGTAGTTGAAGGACTAATAGGGACCATATTGAAAGAATGGTGATAAAGAGAAAGATTGAAACTCGTATTTTGGTGATAGATATCATCTTGGTGCCCTTCTCAATAGCTGAGGTAGAATATTACTGGCAAAAGAAACGAAGTCCTTACTTATTGTGAAGAACGATTTCAGTGTGACTAAGTACCGGATTATGGATAGAGGTAATACTTGTATAACAGAAAACCATTTGGAGTTAGCAGAGCTTGATGCTTAATGTGTACTACCGCATATCAGACTTTCTCCTTCGGATTATCACCAAGCACAGTGCGGCATACCGTTGGACGACCAGGGTTGTTCAATGGGCTGTCATGTTATGAATTTCCCTAAAAAGGTACTTGTGTTCTAATTGGCTAAGCCAACAACAGCCCCCAAACCACATGCAATATCTTCCTTCGATACCTTCCGGATTGAAACATTGCCCCACGTCAGACGAAGATGATAGGTTCAGCCCGAAAGGACTGACTTCCTCTCAGGATCTTCCAAGTTGCAGCCAGTTAGATCAGGATATAAAATGTCTCAGCCATACTTATACTCATACCTCAATGGAAAAGGTTGTTATCAAGCACCCTTCGGCCCAGAACATCTATCAGCGGGGATTAGAATCCCCAGAACGTGGTACGATGGGTCAGGCGATACCACCATCTCTTCAAGGATTCAATATTTCGGATGCATATTTGCTAGTGACCCTCACTTTGCCCGACCCGTATGGCAAAGCAATATCGGCAGTACCATAGTCCTTGGGGGCGAAATAGACTGCAGCGTATCATTTATCAAAGAAAGAACGAGAGAAAGATAAGCACACAAGAGGGTCTATATGTTGTAGTGCACAGCAAGGATGAGTGTCTGGAGTTGTACGAGATGGACAATGTAGTCACAACTCTCTTCGAACTCTATATATGGTGCCACAGTCTCGAACGCCTTTTTTGTCTCTTACTGAAAAGATTAGATCCATATCCACATTACACTAGGGTTTGAAAGAATTGAAATTACTGATACAATTTTCAAAAAGATGAACAAAATTCATCGAACCCTTTCTGGCAGCACCGTCACGAGAGGCTATCGTGAGTCAGGATCGGAGTCACCTTGTGTCCACAACTTCAGGAACGATGTTGTGGATGAGGACTCGGTGTTTATCGAAAGAGTTACAGACAACAAGGACCAGGACCTCATGTATATCTCTCACTGGCGCCGACATGCTGCACGGCTTTTCTTTCTGACCGCTCTAGCACCTCAACTACTCGCACTCTAGGGTTCGCGAGTCCAGCTTCGAACTCTTAGCGACTTCGACAGCGACGATAGTCTTTCTTCCGGTCGTCTTCGTCTGGCGTGGGTCTCGGTGCTATGGGATATCATCTTTGTTGGTAAGTATTCATGCCATCCACCTCAAGAGCAGTATCTGGCTCTTTCTCTTAGCGGACTGTATGCTGTAGGTCCTGATTAAGTGCGGTACAATCACGGCACGATGGAGACCTCGGCTGCGACTGTTGGGAGATAACGTTCCGTCTGTGGACGTCATAGTGACCGTCTGCCACGAGAAGATCGATATCGTCAAGGACACTGTTCGGGCTGCGCTGGCCGTGCAGTACCCAGATACCCGCTTCCGAGTCATCGTAGCCGACGACGGCGGATCCAAACTTTTAGAGGATTGGGTGCACCATCTTTCTATAGAGCATCCGAATCTTTACTATACTGCTCGTTCTAGGTACGGGGGCTGGAAAGCAGGCAATCTCAACGAAGCAGTCAAGTTTGCAAGACTTCTGCCCGGCGGCGCTGCTGAACTTGTTGCTGGTCTGGATGCGGACATGATTCCAGAGACAAAGTGGCTCCGCTGTGTCACTGCTCATATGGTGCGCGATAGGAAAATTGGAGTTGCCTGTCCTGCGCAGGTGAGTAGCCATTACTCATTGAAATTTCAAGCCAACTGGGTTAACGAATGTAGCACTTCTACAATATTCCAAGCGATTATCCCCTCTTTCAAATGAACCAGTATAGCTGGTAACCTTGGCTCGGGCTGGATTGTGAGGCGGGAGGCGATTGACGATATAGCAGGGTTTCTAGAAGACGTATTGACCGAGGACATAACCAGCTCCGTGATGGCAATGGCTGAAGGCTGGAAATATATACCTGAAGCCCTCCAATGGGGCCTTGTGCCCGAAACTCACGCTGCTCACATCAAGCAAGTCACAAGCTGGGTAAATTTTGACCCCATGCTTTCATGTCCATTCCATTGACGTTAAATAGTATATCGGAGGGTTTCAGATGGCTAATGAGTTTCGCTTCTTCATATTACGATCTCGCAACAAGAGTTCAAACACGAAGGCAAGTCTTGATCGGATTTGCTCAGGGGTTAAGTGTACATGTCCGCACCCAGTTGGCGATCCTGAGCCTCGTGCTCGTACCATTGGTGTTTTTGACCGACACCGATCTTATCTATTGGCGGGATCTTGACGAGATGCGAAAATTTACTTCGGATACACTGTGGTGTTATTCTCCTTCGCTGGCTACACGATATACACCTTGCAGTTCTGTCAGGCTATCATTCAGCTGTGTGGGAAGCCGCGCACGGTATTTATCTTGCACCTTGTGAGTTACCATTTCACATGCGTTAGGATCAACCCCATTACTAATTAACCAAACCGCAGACGCAACTGCAGCATGGTTCAGATCCTTCATCCTCCCAAGGGGTCTTGGGGGCAAAACAACCACCTTCACTCCAACAGGGAGTATTGACAATATCTATCAAGAACGGGATCCAGGTCGCAGGACCTCTATCCTGACTCGTCTGCGGCATATCATCCTTGGCTGCGGCGCGTGGGTTCATGCGCTTGCTGTCGTTGTGTTCAGTCTGGGGGCTTATATCCGTATCTCGCGGGCCTTTCGTCAACACTCTCTTGAGGCCCACAGTGGCCACCAGTTTAGGAGTCTCTTCATTATACTTCTTAGAAAAGTTATTTGGCCTACGCATCATGGATCATCATCACGCTGGCCTGTATGGTCCCAATCAAGTATGCGCTCTTTCCACCACAAATACCACAACGAGACAAATTACTGGGCAGGAAAGAAAAGAACGGTGCACGTTATGTAGTCCCTGAGTTCAAGGGTAGGATCAAGCGGAGACTTTTTGACATAAGATTTGTTGAGCTGCACAGCCTCTTTGTTGCATACGCAGCTGTTGTGTTTGTCGCCACTTGGTGGATTGACATCACGCTCCTGGAATAAGAGTACCAGTATCTAATACCTATTACCTGCCTTTCAATCTATATCTATACAGAAAATGTAAATCAAACCCTCTTGATGTTGGCCGCCAGGTGTGCTACCTAAAATAAGATCTACCTAACGGGATAAATATAGGCAGGGCGTCGCTATGTGAACCGTGTTAAAAGACTACCTAAGTTTCTTTGAGAAGTTGTACTACTTTTCTCATGAGATAGAGAAGTAGGTAGTAAGGCTACAGAGTTAAAGTGTCTAGAACAGGAAGAAGTAATAGTAAGTAGAAGGATACTTGATAAAATCTAGCCTAAGCTACAGAGACAGTTGAGCTAGCTTTGGGGGTTAGGAGACTGCAACGCTACAAGGATAACTTCGATAAGCCATCCTACGTAACAAAATGTCACGTGGGATACAAGGCGCTGTTTTTACGTGATACAGAACATCCCGTTGAGCCAGCTTTTGCCCTTTTGTTTGGCGGCTTCGCTGAAAAGACGATGCAATACCGCTGTGCTCAGACGGCATTTATATGCGGCTGACGAAGAAAGTCGCAGTAAGTTGCCTAATGGCACAGTGCCCTAGTGTGCATATAGAGCTGATATCACGCGCATGGCCTCATTCGGCGATGATAACTCAGCTTCTGACCATGCCCAGTGATTTCCCACCACGCAAAGTGAACATATGTATACACGCAACCGAGGACCGATTGTGATCATCGTCCACACCCAGTCAGAAACACCCTAGGCTTGGAAGTTTTACAATCAATTATCAAGGCTAATGACAAACAAACACCCAAAGACCACATTCTATGGATAGCACGTTAGATTGGTCCCCACATTGTGAGCCTTTGAAACCGTAACATGTAAATGATGCAACCACGTAGAAGTCTCATGTCGTCCGACTACGGGTCACGCACACGGACGTGGTTTGTTTGCCGTTTGAAGGCCGGCGGGAGATGCCCCATCAACTTTCCAAACCTCTTCTAGAATGGCGATCCTTTCCCGCCCAAGAAATAGCCTTGCCGTTCAAGCACCTGGAAAACATGGCGACATATTCGCGACATGCAGTATACCGGGGCAACATGGCTCATTCGCCCCTGTGATAAATCCACGCCTGGCTTGTGTGTTTTTATTCGTTTCTCACTTTAGATCATATCAAGTTTTGCCGTGACGAAGTATCTGACGGGCATCTTCATATGTAATGGTCTAAAAAAGATATACATTGAATTGGAGGCCAATTCCCCTGGATCGGCGCGCCTCGGCACCCGCCCTACACAAAGTGATAAGAAAATCCCCTCCCAGCGGGCTTAAACCCCTCAAGCCTGCCACCGAGATGAAAGCCCAGCTTTTTACTTCGGAACCCTGAGACCTTGCTAGAGGATTCCAGTCCAACCAAAAACGCGGTTCAACAAGCGCGGTTCAACAAAATGAATCATATTTCGTCGAAACCCCACCAGGGAGAAGAGAGAGTCGGTCCTTCGACCATGTCATCGATACGCGCACAGGGGGGGGGGTTAAGCCCGCGAAGTCTGCTTCCCACCCGCAGCGAACGGGTTCAGGGGCGGCACCGACGACTGGGCCGGGCTCCTCTCCTCCAGGTCCGTCGACCGCTTCTCGTCCCGGGACGGCGTGCTGAACGGGTTCAGGGGCGGAGGCGGGGGCGAGTTCTTGTCGCGCCGCTCGACGGCGTTCTCGCGGCCGAGGCCGCTGTTGAAGCGCACCGGGGACCGCTTCGCCTCGGGCACGACGGCGGTGTCGACCTGCTCGCGGCGGATGTAGTGGACGAAGCCGCCGATGGCGTCCGAGGCGCGGGCTTGGAGGTTGGCTAACGGGCTGGGAGGGGAATCCAATGTTAGCTATGTTTGTCTTTTTCTTTTACCTCTTCTTTCTTCTTTCTCATACCACTCTTATGGAAAATGGGGGGTTAGAGACTTACCCTGATTCCACTGGGGCGGCGCTGACACCGGCCACGGCGGTAGCGATCACGGCAAAGGCAGAGAGCTTCATCCTGGATCAATCCCAAAGCTGTGCTGTCGTTCGTGTGTACGTATTTATCTTGTGATCCTCACACTCGTTTTGGTTGGTATGAAAATGTTGTTCGAACCGGCGATGATGAGTTGAACTGTGTAAAAGTGACCGACGCTTCGTCTTCTTAGCCAGTTGTAAAGTGTCTAGTGATGTCGTATAGCTAATCTTGATGAGGACAAACGATATCGATAGCCCGAAATCAAACGCAGCGGAACCAACGACGAACATCCAGAAAAGAAACAGACGTCTTGGCCTCCCTTTATCACTCTCATCTCAGACAACGCCCCTCAACCTCCTCCACTTCCTCCTTTCCTGATCCCCCACATTCCTTACACTCGGGCGGCCCACCGTAACACCTGGTAACCCCGCTACCCCCGACGTCGTATCCCGGCACGGCGGGTGGACGGCATATATCCCCACCGCCCAGCCACGCCCACACACCACTGCATCCGTTCAGACGCGTCCACAGACGTGGTATCAGATCAATGAGATACTATCGAGGACAATAGAGGGATGGTGAGGGAAAGGGACAGTGATTTGCCAAGGGATCACCCCCTCCGATCTTTTTTGATTGAGAAATGAGATGCATCGGGGATCAGCCCGTGTCTAACTTCCACAAGCGCCGTTTCCAGAGTTTCAGCCCGCGACAATCACGGGCCAGCGTCCGGCACATACACGGCGGGGTCCCTTTCTGCAGTCAGCTTCCCTTCACCGGCGTCTCGCCTCAGTTCTCGAAGAATATTCCACGGATTCCACCGACCTTCTTTTCTCTCTCTCTCTCTCTCTCTCCTCCTGTGTCTCACAACTTGGCGATATTCCCCGAGACTCCAACCACCAGTCTTTCAACTTGTGCTTGGCTGGGGTCGTCATATACTTTATCTGCTACACATACGCATATACACATATACGCATGCTATATGTATATATTACACATCCATAGCGGTTCTTGTCGACTGACGTCGTTTCAAGTCTGTCTGCTCTCCTCCAACCAGCCAGGACGCTCAATGATACACACAAGAGCCAGGCGGCTCGAGTCTTCAGCATCGTCCCATCGACCGGCTACCCCGATCGGCACCCCGGACTATCTTTCCCAGGTCGCTCAACTCGCGACAAGCCCCCCTGCATTGGAAGCTGTGACGCCTGGGCAGAGTGGCCCCGGCGCACTGCCACCGTCCCTGCCTGACACGTCGTCATCGTCGTTCTAGCTTTCTCACGAATTGGGGGGTCATCAAGTCGGTTAGATAACGCCTCGCTTCCAAATAAAGCAACGGCAAGCAAGCCTCACATGCGAGGTGGAGGTCAAACACTCACACACAAACACACAAATGCCAGACCGCCCCAACGCTCGTCCGACCCCTTCATCTGAATTTCTGAAGCAGCCTGCTCGTAGTCGATCTACCCGAGTCGGTCGTGCCGTCGTAATACTAAACAAGTCATTCCCAGCCGCTTGTCTGCCGCATTCGCGGCAACGGGTCTTGCCATGCTACTCCCCTTTTGGAGCTGGGCCAGCCACCCAGTTAGACTCCGAAACTCTTCTCCTGCACTTGTTAGTAGCAATCGTTTCCAGATCGCTTCGGCTATTGGAACTTTCTGGCGTTGATGAAGGTGGCCCGTGATCGAGATCCCATCCAGTCCAGACTGCTCGCTTCATCTCCGTAAGGCTCGTTCCGCATCCTAGAATAGAGACGTCGCGCTATAACAGAAGCCAAGCTGGTTTTTCCTCGCTTGTGCCGTGCCGCACGTTCTGGCCGGCAACACACACCCTCCTTCTTCCGGTGACTCTTATCTGATCCCCTCGCGTTGTAAACACAGGACATGCTCGCGTCGAAAAGGGCAAAAGCACCCGCTCGGCTGCCCGCCAAAGTCCCTCGGTCTTGCTCCTTCATCCTTATGCAATGCCGTAAGCTGTGCCAAGTCGATACCAGGCTCGGCAACCAAGCCCAAGCGTATGCACCCCACGACTGCGGCCAGGATGCTCGACATCACGGATGTATGCCGATGCAGTAAAGCCCGTGGGCCGTCGATCCAAGCCTGTCCCTTATCTGCGGGTCCACGTCCGCTCGGCAGTTTGTATTTGAGTCCCTACTACACTAGGCCTTTTCATCTAGATGACCCAATCAGGCATCGCATGTTAGTCGTCTCACTATTTTCACCGAAACACCCACGTCGCTTGGTCATATCACATCAAGAGTATTTCTATAATTGTTGAGAGACATAGACGGGGAAATCGGTTCGCTGGTTTTCGCGAATGAGGCAGAGAATTGTCTCACGCCAAGTCCTGTGAAGAGCATTCAAAACCGACACATGCCAAGGACACTAGGTACGGCCATGAATAGCTATGGTTTGATATACATACTCAGAGGGGCCCCTTCCACGGTTTCTAGTCTATGGTTGCATCCGGTAAGCTCACGCATATCGAACCTCGTTAAAAATCGCGGCGCGAGCCTGGAAGAGGGCCGCGAGCTCAAACAAGAAGGACTGGAGCACGATGACGTTCGTGATAACATGCGACACCGACGCTTTCCGTTCCTCCTTCACGTTTTCTCTCTTTGGGGTATTGACCTCCGCAGTCTCATCACCGATCGGCTCCGTCTCGACGTCGTCTTTCTGCTGCTCTGATTCTGGCTCCATGTCGTCCTGCTGGTCCTCTGCAGCGTCCTCGTCTCTTGGTGGCGGCATGTGCAAGGTCGGCTTCATTTTCCCGAGATCCAACGGGATTGCCTCGATCATGTCGGGGAGCCCGACCTTCCGCGCCAGAATGGTCTGATCAATGGCTGCAAATGCGGCGGCTTGGCTGGCGACAGGATCTCTGGGAGTGTGCGACGAACCAGCTTCATCTACACTTCGACCAAGAGTGTCATGGCCACTAGGCGTGTCTTTTGGAGGGGGCGTGGGCCGAGATGTCGGGGTAGAAAATCCGTATCCGCCTGACATGGTGCTCTGACCCGGGCTTGCTGTGCTGGTCCCTCGGCTGTTCTTCCTCCCCCTGGGACTTCCCGTTCGACTGGGTGTACTCAACTCCGACACCAAGCGCTGTGCAAACCGTTCCAGACCTGAAGGACGCGCCGGAGACCCACTGCGTGTTGCTTCGTCTAGACTGGAGCGTTCCGGGGTGTGCGCTGAGCTGTGTCTCTGCGGGGTGAGTTTGCGTGCCGGCAACGGAGGCGGCGGTGGCCGCGGGTTATCTGCCGTTTGGAACGCCTCCCTCCGTCCTTGCAGGAGATCTCCGAAGCGGGGAATAGTCTCACGATAGGTTGCCACCTGGCTGCACAGCCGCTGAAGGACAACAAGCATGCGAGGTAGTGATGATTGCATCCATATCGGACGTCGGCGACAAGAATCCAGAGACTCCAGAGTCTGCTGTTCGGCCGATGTCGTAGAGTCAGGATCTGTGGGAGGCCTGAAAGACGTGGCCGAGGCGTCGGGCGACATCGGACTTGGAGGGCGCTCCTCGTAAGTGTATTTATGTGGGTTGCGCATCATCCAGCCCTCTGGCGTCACGTAACCGCAGATGGCCAGATCCAGTATGGCCTCGGTAAGCGACAGGTTTGTGTCGACCGGATTGATGAAGAAGGTCTCGAGAAGGTCCAACACGGAGTTGAGCAACGGGTCGTCCGGGCGAAGCGTGTGCTCATGCACGTCGCGTGGCGCCCCAGGTAGTGTATCAGGAACGGCGGGTAAGTCATGGTTGTTGGTGGATATCTTGGGTGCAACCAGCTTCAACGAGCAGGGATGGCTCTCGAGGCGGGACATGGTGTCTTTCAGAATATTATCGTAGACCTCGTCAAAGTTGTCCTCCCCACCGATGGACCCTGCCAGACTCATAAGGAAGTCCACCTCCTGTTCGTGAGCACCGACCGTTCGGTGCATCTTGTCTCCCAGTACCGCTTCTGTGCGCAGAAGGGTGCTGACGGCATATCGGTGGTGCCTCCTAAGGATGGCCGAGACCAGCTGGAGCGTCACACGAATGGTCTGCTGGTTGTGAGAGCGCAGACAGGCTTGGACAAGATCAACCAAGTTGAAGAGGAGAGGGGTTGCGGTGATGTCGGACTTGGTTTGCGCCAGCATCGTTGCAAGATCCAGGGACTTGCGCTTACGAGCTGCACTGATGGAGGCACGGGAGCCGGTCATGTCAGGGGAAGCGTGTTCCGGCAAGCCGAGGAGATAGTGGAGGATCAGGTTAATCATGTCAGGGTGGTCGAGGGACTCGAGGATGCGGCGGAGATAGGTCAAGACAGCAACAGACGAGCCGCCGTCGATGTCGGATGACTCCAGCAGGGATGGATATCTAGGCACTCGGTCAGCATGGGAAACGGTCACGTCACTGGCATGGTGTTGTTACAAGAGTTGCTGCAGGAATATGACCTGGAAGTGTTCCAGCAGCGTCTGCTTGACCTCGACCGACTTGCAGTGGTCCAATACATCCTGCCAGAAGAGAAGGTGGGACAGAAAGGTTTCGAGATGTAGTTGAAAGTCGGGGGAGCATGAGCTGATGATCTCAAAGGTAGAGATGGGGTGTTGGTAGTCAGACAAGGCGAGGACGGGGGGGAGGTCGTTGGTGGGATAGTCAATTACAAGCTTGCGGCTCAGTTGGCTATAGAGGGCGCCCAAGCCTGTTGCCATCAAGGTGGAAAGGTCGCTTTCAACGATCCACTGCTCCAGGGACTCGTCGCTGGATGCCGACTCGATGATGTACAGCAGACCTGTCCTGGCGAAATCTCCGACCTTTCCCTCGTGGTGGATATAGTCCATCAGGATGTAGAAGAGGGGAAAGTCCTGCCTCTGAGTGCGTCCAGCGAAAGCGTCGTGGTTGTCCTGTGGGCGACCCTGGTGGCTGCCATCATGACGGCTCCTGAACCAGGCGTGCAGGATGTCCCGGTTGAGGCGGATCTTGGTGGTGATGTTAAAAGCCAGCTCAACGACCTTGGCCTCTGTATCGGAGCCGAGACGGACGCTGTTGACGCCAGTGATGCGCACGAGGAGGTTGGTGAGGCTGGCGGAGAAGGTGGTGTTCTCGACAAATGCTTCTTCTTCCGTCTCCAGCAGAGTCGCGAAGAACAGCACGGCCTCCTTGATGATCCACTCGTTGTAGGACGTCGTGGCAATCTTGCCAATGGGCACGTAGACTTGCTTCTTGGCGGCATACTGGATGCAGGGGTGGGGGAGAGGTCGTCGAGACTCGTCGGTGAGGATGTTTGTGAGCTCCTGGAGGCGGAGCTCGAGGTTCTCGGCGGCGTCGACATCGTTGGCGAGGTTGGACGAGGATCGCCAAATTTGCTGGAAGGAGAGGCGGGTTTCATTAGCAGGCGAGCAGGAGTAGGCGGGCGAGGGAAGTCGGGTCCTTACCAAGATGCGGTTATACTCCTTGTCGAAGCGGTGCAGGCGTTTCGTGGGGTTCTTTGCTTCTTCTTTGCGATGGGCCGAGGGAGACAGCGAAGTGCCGGCTAGGAGGCGCGACCACTATATGATGCATCGTTGGTCAGAGATGAATCCCTCTGGGGTCTGGGGAGGGGAGGGAGGGGGCTAACAAAGTCCATGGTGATGGCGCCGAAGGCATCTCCAGCAGCGTCGGACGGATCGAAGAGGTTATTCGCGCATTCAAGCTTAGAGATGGGCGTAATTCAGTGGGCGGAGAGTTTGTCAGTCGCACCCAATGGCCGAGGATAGATCGGATTGGATAGGGGGCCAAACGCAACGGAGAAAGGCGGGCGAGCTTCGGTGCATAAAGTGTCAAGTGTCAGTCAAGCGTCGCGAAATGACATTCCGAGACTCGCTGCTCTGCGACATACATAATAATTGCTGCTGCAGCTGTGCAGTACGTACCCACATGCAACTTTACGATTAGATAGGTACGTACCCACCTGGGTAGGCAAGCACGAGCAGGAAGGTACCTAGGTAGGTAAGTACGGTCGGTACGTCCCTTGATTCCTTATGCTGGATACACTGCTACTCCGTATAGTGTGCACTATCCGAGATAGGCACCTTGGCGTATTAGCCTACTAGGCAAGTACCTACCTTGAGTCGTTGCATGGCGCACCAGCTAGGTGCCGGGGCACGGACTTTCGTGGTCCCGACTCGTGTGGCGCGCCGTTCGGATAGACAGATTACCTCATTACCCATGTGGCTCGTGGCCTATCTCTCAGGTACACGTGCCCCACGTGCTTTTGTGTCCCTATCTTCGACTTAGGCTAGATAGGTACAGAAACCTATTCGTACTCGTTTTTGTTCACGATAACTGAACTTACTTCATCCTGAGAACACAGAGACTCGGTTTTAGTAACGCATAGGTAAACGATTGTATGTATGCGCAGACGTACGTCATCCTACACCCCAGACGATGTTCCGAAAAGCAACGGTGGGGGGCTACGTTGAAGATCGGTTGCTGTGCTTCGCTTCTGCACGTCAGACGTGCTGACCCTTCGGTCTAATGTTCGTACTGTGTTTTTTACTGCATTCTTGTACTCTTACCTGGGCGATGCAACGAGAGACCGCCATGTACGGAGAGCGCTTTATCCTAGCCCAGCCACACATCCTACTACGTACTAGCCTCCCCACACTAACGGTCGATAATCTGAGAATTGCCCGACTGGTCTTACTGTAGCTATCGCAGGTGTGATGACCCAGGTCGAATTGGTGGCCAACAGTAAGGGTACTGGTTCATTTCTGCATAAAGAAGAAAAGCAACTATCGTGGACTGCCTGGTTGATAGGCAAGATATTGGATAGTGGTGGGTCAATAATGGGAGGCAACACCGCCATCGTAATATCATCTACGTCTACTTTGAGGAACAGGACAGGTTGATCTCTACTCCAAGTGCCAAGGATTCAATGCGGCGGTACGGGGGCTTTTCATACGGCTTACTGGAAATATCCGTCCAGCCCAGAAGGAAATTCCCCAGGAAGGGGACTGCGTGGAAAAAGCAAAGAGCAAGACGCAGTTGTACTGCTGTACAGTTCTTGGACGACACCCAGTTTCGTATCTGCGTCCAATGACGCCCAGAAGAGAGGGACACCGACTCCAACAAATCACGCCGCCTCGTCGTGATCCGTTCCTGTACTTAATGCCTATTATGGCCATGCGCAGGCCGGCCTTATCGTTCCATTGACTTTACCTCTTATGGCGTGGACTTTGCAAAACATGTCACATCCTGAGTTGTTTCAACACACCACCCTGTCTGACCCAGAGGGAGAAATCAGGCTTCTCAAGATCGCCGAATTATGCCAAGTTCCCGTTACCAGCATAAGCTGCGAGCTAACTACATGGCCAATCCGAAAGGCTCCCGCCTACCAAGCCATATCGTATACTTGTGGTGACGCCAACGCCGTGAGACCAGTTACCATTAACAGCAAGCGGGCCATGGTTACGGAGAACTGCTTCGACGCTCTTCTGCAGGCATGTTCGAATTCTCTCGCAAGCAAAGCGGCTGCTGTGTCTGGGTCGACTCCATCTGCATCAACCAGCAGGATGCCGAGGAAAAGAGCCATCAGGTCGAGATGATGAGCAAGATTTACTGAAATGCCGCCAGCGTCCTAGCCTGCGTCGGCCAGTCGGCCGATGACAGCTCACTCCTGTTCCGCGTCCTGAATCAATATGCAACCGACCTAATCCAGTGCAGTAAGAGGTGGCGCAAGACAGAAGCAGTAGACCATCACTTCTGCCAGCGTCTCCTCCACCGGAAGCTCGGCATAAATTCAACGAGAAAATTCGAGATTCTCTTCAGGACGTTCGAGCCATTTATGAGTCGTCCCTATTTCATCCGAGTTTGGGTGATGCAAGGGCTCTTTATGAGGGATAACATCATCCTCTGCTGCGGCTAAGACGTTGCGCCCTTTCAAACTCTTGACGGTCTCCGTATCGTCATTTGCCAACTCATATATCGTAAAATGTTCCCTGGCGCGTGGACAGATGCGAAGCTTGCTTTCCACATCTTCAAAATCCTCCCATTCTGGGGCTCGAATCTCGACAATCTTCTTACAAGCAAAACTTTCGCTCAAAATCATATAGAAGTCATCGCGGGCTTGAATACCCATCTCTTACCCCTCGGTAAGGCTGCGAAAATGACGCTCGGTCTCGAATGTTTGGATCAGAAAGACAAAGTCTGTGCCCTTTCGACCCTTGTCGATTGGGGGTAGTGGGTCCTGTCGAGCCCGAGTATAACTTATCGGTGTTCGACCTCGCCATACAGATCTTGTAATTACAAACTTGCTGAGCTTGAGCTCGTCAACGGCTCGCCGCAATTGTACGACCCCAGAATGCAGCTGATATCTGCATTGTGGCCAAGTGCTCAAACATTGGAGATTGCCGAAGCCCTTCGCGAAAGGCAGTGTTCAAATGATGAAAAGAGGCATGCCGGGAAATCAACTGAATCTCCATCACACCTAAAGAAACAAAGCATGTTCTGGCTGGCATGGCACATTGTATATGAAGAACCACATGGCTGGAGGCTGAAATTCAAAAAGCCCGCGCTGTTGGATCCATCAGTCGACGAGACCGTCCAGTATAACACTCCGCCCGAAATCCATGCATGTTCGACGGATATGCAGGCATCGGGTTTTCTTCCGCCGTACGTACAGTGCGGCGATATTCTTCTCGTCCAAGGCCGTTTTACAGCCTCCCTCGGTTCGAACTAGTGGTTAGGCCTAGTGGCTCGGCTGGACGACACCTCGGATGAACCGTACCGCCATTTCATTATCGGTAAAGCCATAGTTCAGGGCGATTTATTCGCAGCTTTCAAGTTTCGAGGCGGCATCAGTCTTGGTATGGTCTTCTTTGACCCTGAACATTCGCTTGTCCATACAGCCGCGGAACTTCAGCATCCCTCGTGGGAAGAGGCATCTAAAGCCGACATAGAATTGTATCTGAAGACGAGAGTGTGCAAGACACCGGGCATATCTTATGCGATAGCTGAGTCTATAGTCGAGTCCGCCAAACTTGTCAAGAAAGAAAGAGACAAGCTTTCTGGGAACAGACCCACCAACATCCCGTTCAAAGAAACCAACAAAGCGAGACCAACTATGAGGGGCATATTCATTCCGTTTCTCGGTCGATTATATACAGCCCTCTTTCGCCTAGTTCAATCATAAGTTCGTCATACCAATCATTTAGATAAACATGCTAAGTCAAACCATCGAGTTGGATTTAGTGTGAACATAGCGTAGCTAATTTCAGAATTTATAAAGTAATCATGCTCTTTAATTCGTGTTCCATTCAATAAGAAGGTATCTGTCGGCATGACTTGCCAACTTCAGAAACACAATTTGATGGCCGAGGTTGCCTTCATACCATATCATCCGAGCACACTATGACTAAGTGTTTAGGTGCACACTTGACTATGACATCACACGAAGTTGGTTTTTCACAATCGCAATGCATACGGATTCCCTCGGGCCCGGGGCTCTCTTGAAGAGTAGGCGACATAGGCTTCAAACACCGTAGCAGCTTTCATCTCCGTCGTCAGAAAGAAAGCTTGAGTGTTTAGAAGGGACGGTAAAACGAAACACCTGCCGCTGGTTAATGGCTTTGGAATGGGTCTGAGAAGCAGTGGCCTATCGTTCATGCGTTCTTGCGTGCCGGGAATCATGTTGCTGGGTGCATTGAACGTGCCGCACACAACTCACGAGAACCTTAGCACTCATCTCGTGGACCAACGCCAGTGCTTTGGGATGACATATCCAGTGTTTTTGAGCTTCTGAGAGTCCGAGGCTCGTTTCGGTAGAATTTTTCAAATGGGTGTCCTCAGCTATGGAAATGGCCTAGACCCCGAGAAGCCAACAACCGGAGCGCCCGGCATCAGAACTTAGAAGCCAGGCATCGTCACCAAATGGCTGTATTTCGTTTGTCACTCTTCACCTTCAAGGCACCTTTTGGGCAGTTCTAGACGCAAAATTGATTTCGCAATCCCGCATGTCATCTGAACGCCAAGCCTAATTTCACGTTCTGATCGAACTCGTCGGATTCATTTTGACTTTTCTTTTCCATTTCGCGACAGCTTCTTATATCTCGGAATCTGGCACGAGGCCGCGTAGGCATTTGTACTCATCTGGGCATACGTAATCTTGACGGCAGGAGGCGACGGTAGAAAGCGGACTGTCAGTCTGTCATTGACTTTCCATCTGTTTCCTCAGGAATGCTCTGCCTCACAAAACGCCGAGCGAAGCGTGAGACTCGCATTACGAGTGTGTTTCAACTCAGAGGATTGCATCGCGTCGAGTTGGTGGCTTCGCGACTGCGCATATCGAACTGCTTCCAGGATGGGGTTCCAAAGGAGATTTTGAACGACACCACAAAGACCACTAGGTTCTAATGGACCATGCATCAACCAGCTCCATTTTTTTGCCACCTGTTTTGCTAAAGTAGTGGGGTAAACGTACAAACCAATTACGGTACTTGATCGTCACGCATCTTACGGCTAATCGGCCTGGCCTGTTCTGTGCCAGCCACCAATGCGTGGGAAAGGTGTGATGAAAAGTTTCGGGAGGTGTACGGGGGACCGCCTTGGATAAGTACCTTGGTGTTTACACAAGAAATACGAAATAAGGTCTAATAGTAAAACAAGATGGCATATCCTTAGCAGGCATCTTTTGGGGGAAACAAAACAGGATGGCACATCCTTGGCAACGTATGCTTTTAAAACAAGGGGCAAATCGTTCTGACGCGTCTTGATAAGGTTCACCCGCATGGCTAAAGCCGTTGAGCGCATGGCCCGATCGATACTTTGGCTGAACACTAAAACTCTTGCCGCAACTTGATCGCGATCTAAGTTCTGCACCGTTAAAGTCACCTCGGCCGTCCCTTGAGATTAATGTGCTCCCACTTCCCGCACGACCCGAGGATGTACGAGCACACCCCCGAAGGTGGCCATGCCTACTACAAGGTGACCAATAATTCAAGGTAACTTGAACCATGGACTTGCCGCCCATAAATGAATCTGTGGGTGTCTAGACCTCCCGGTAATCGACCTATTGGCGTGTACAGTCAATCTTAAGCGACGCTGATAGCCGCGGGATATATATGCCAAAGGTCAACGACCAGTAACCAAGCATTTTTTCCAGTACAGGCGTCTTGAGGCTGCCAAAAATAACTTTCTGTACTAAAGAATGGATAAACAACAAATGTCCCAATGGTTCATGCGAGATTCGGCAGAGCGGGGACGCCATGTGGCGGGGGCGGAAACGAACTCTCTCCCAGTTTCTATTCGCTGCTCAAAACTGCTTTCGCCGATCACGAACGAAGATGGGCTCATGATTCATCGCAGCGGCTATGTAGCGTGTTTTCGTCGTGCGGTTCAAGCTCAGAGTCAAGCGTTGAATGGGCATCAGAGGGGCCGATTGGAATGGGAGACGGACTGCCAAGCAACTAAGAACGGCTAATTCATCCAGGCCCATATTGGACTCGAGCGTGCGATTACGTTCACGTTCAACCTATACTAACCGGCATACGTAAAATGACGATAACGAGATGCAGTTGTTAAGTGGCTCAGCCTCTACTTAGACTTCATGTGGGTGGGCATCATTCTTCCAGGTCAAATTGAGCCGTCATATACGGCCAGCATCAACGTAACATCGCCACCCTATACCAACTGAGTTGCTGCAAACCTGTGAATCGCGATGTACGCAATATGGAGGGCTTTTTGCGAGGTTCTCGCGCGCTTTCTTCTTGCATATTACTTCTTTTCAACATAATCCATGGGTATAATGGGCTTGCACCCCTGAACTTCGGATATTCTGGCCAGGCAACCCCTCTGCCCGAGAACGAAACAGCCGCCAAGGAACACGAGTGAACCTTTCTGATATACAGGACCCCGCACGCCGCATACAATACTTCAATCGAAACTGATAGAACAAACCACATGGCGACAGCCCAAGGTTGCTGTCGGGTGTAGCCTGGCTAACCATAGTAACATAATCCCTAAGCAACATACTCACAGGGCTGCCCTCCGAATGGTGCTGCGCGTGGTGGCAACCCTCCCATCGTTCTCGTCCACATTTTGCTGTTTGATCTCGTATGCAGCCGTTCTCATCTGATCTCTCGTATTTACACCCTCTTGGTGCGACTGTAGTCGTCACTGGATACAGGGATGGCCGTATGTCAATTATACACGGAAGTAGCGATGTTGCCAACACATTACGTATTTCTGGCTAAATAAATCTACCAGCAAACAACAGACCATGTCTTCCGCTTTGCTGAGCGGGAATGGTCTGGTAATCCCAGCAGCCATCTACGGGCTGTGCGCGTGACTCGACTGGAACCAGTCTAGTTTCGATCCTCGCCACAGAGACCAGACGAACCTTACTTCACGACTGGGAGGACACCAAACAAAAATTGAAACACCGAGCTTAAGTCTGTACACCAGTACGGCTCGTTTGAACGGCTTGACGGCAACACATTCCGAATATGGTCGCTTGATAACCGAGGCGAACAACGGGCCCCAGCGGCAAATGTGTTCGAGGCTGAGAAAACTGGCAAATTGCAACTGTTTCTCGGCAGAGTCCAGCTTGATGCATTCCAGGTATCCTTGGTGGGCATGAACACGGATACGTCGAAATGCGTGCGGCGTGTGTCCGGCAGTTGAGCCTCACTTTTCGGGTGGCCCGTACGTGGCAGATGTTTGTTTGACAACCGCACTTGCTTCCCGCTCTTGCTTCCCGACCTTGGTGGCGATGCATTTCGCCCCAGAAAGAAACCTCTCTCTTCCTCCAAGTAACTCTGCTCTAGCAAGAGACTTTCGTAGGACAGAATCTAGCTGACCTACCAACGACGGGAGGCGCATCGGGGCTAAGAAATGTGCGTCTACCACCCCCTGGGGCATTAGGATGGCCGCGTTGCCATCATCAGACGTGGAAATTGACTTTGTTTCACTGTTCATAGTCCCAACGCAAGTGATTCATGGTTGAGAGGGGGTGAGGAAACAACTGCGAGGTGTGGCACCGAACATCAGACGCAGCCCACGGCGCCGAGGAGCACAGCACGAGCGGGGTTGTGAGTGAGACTTCCGACGACAGGATGCCCCGGCGGAATGCCGAGAATAGATCGGCAACCCAAAAGGTTAATCCTCTGCGAGTGTCGATGGCAGGAATTCGTTTTCTATTTCTGTTTTGCCTTGCTACATTTGCGCATATAAAGTGAGGTCTTGCGACGCATCATTCAATAGGCAGTCTCTTATTTCACATAAGTCGATCTCTCATTCTTCCTCGCATCAGTTGGTGGAACATTAGTTGATCGAACGCAGCCGTACGTTGTCGATTTCTGTGCATCGTTCTTACGGTACGTGATAGCTTTCGTCCTCACAATTTTCATCCCTGATAGTGTGGCGCCTAAAACATTGTCTGACCTCTAGGCAGAATCAGTATAGAAAACAGATCTAACTGATAATCAACATCAGAATGGCTGGCTTATCTGTCGGTCGGAGGAAACCTCCTCCGCCGATGCTGGACCTCAACAACGTTGATGGTCAGTACAAGCGACAAACACCGCGGCCACCACCGCCAAATTCGGAGCCAGCTCTGGTATCTCCCCCAGTTGGTCCTCCTTCGGTACCTCCCCCAGCCGATCCTGCTCCGGTACCTCCCCCACCCTCTTCTGCTCATCTACCAGGGCTGGATCTCGACAACATCGATGGTCAGTACAAAAAGCGACAAGCACCGCCTCCTCCAGGACCTCCGGGACCTCCTCCAGGACCTCCGGGACCTGCTCCAGGTCCTCCCCCAGGACCTCCGGGACCTG
>MU843816.1:0-24136 GCA_030867255.1 Colletotrichum somersetense | reverse complement strand
TAAAAGGGTAGATAAGCTTACTAGAGAGGAAGGTAATAGGGAAGCCTTTTATAAAGGTAACCTTTACTTTTCTTTTTTAGCTCTAAAGGAAGCTTTATATAGTCTTAAAGCTAACTATATAGCCTTAGCTAAAATAGCTATATAAGTAGTTACTAAGGCTAAGGCTATATAAAAGGCTAAGATTACTACTGCTATTAAGGCTGTTATTATTACTGCCCTTAGTAAATTATTATAAGCCTTTAAGTATTTTTAGATTTATATTACTAACTTATTTATCTTAATTAAAAAATAAAAAAGGTTAGTCTATAGACTATACCTCTACTAGCAGCTAAGACCCTAGCTAAATCTAAAAAGGCCGGTTTAATTTATTTATATTTATATCTAAAAGTAAAAGTAAAACTAAAACTAAAATAGTAAATAAAAAAGTAGGTAAAAAGCTTTAGGCTTTAAATCTTCTTCTATATACTATTTAATTTTATATTATAATTTTAAATAAAAATATTAAAACGTATTATATATATTCTACTATTATAAAAAGACTTTTTATATTATAGGTAATTGTTTTAAGTATACTACTAATAGCTATACTTATAAGGAGGCACTTAAGTTAGCTATAGAATTTATTTTAAAGCTTTTAGTTTTTCTTACTGAAGATAAAAAGGCTTTTACTTCTATAAGTTTAATCCTAATATATTAATATATTAGATCTTAATTAACTATTATCTTTAAAAGCTAAGCTATACCTATAGTAATATTTATAAGGCTTTTTATAAGACTAGTAAAAAAGGTAATAAAAAGGAGGAAAAAAAGACTTTTATAGCGTTATTTCTAAAGGTTTTTAACCTTTTTTAAACCTAAGCCTAAATCCTTTTTAGCTAAAAGGTAATAGTAACGCTTTAGTATACCTTATTTATCTAGTTATAAAAGGCTATATAATCTTTAACTTTATTAAGTAGGAGATTATAGTTTTTTACTACTATTAGTAATTAATTCTTACTATATACTGCCTTTAGTTATCTTTTTTAAATTCTTCTATAAATTTTATAAGGTAAAGTCTTTTCTTTAAGGGCTTTATAAAGTAAATAGTCTTTTTAATATAGTGTATAGGCTAAAGTTATTAGTTATTATTACCTTTTAAGGTAATAATTATTTTCATATATACCTAAATAGGCTAGGCTATAGCCTTAAAATAAGTATTTTTTTACTATTTTAAAGCTTTTTTATAATTATTTTATATGTATTAGTTAAGTTAAAATATATTTTAAAGCCTAAAACCTTTTTTTATAAAAGGTTTTATATTATATTATCTACTAGGATTTTTTTTAGCTATATACTTTATTTCTAAATGGCTAGTAATATATTCTTAGTAAACCTATATATTCTAAATATATATATAATAAAAATAGGTTATAATCCTTTTATTAGTTATTATAACCAGCCTAATTATCTGCTTATTAGTATAAGAGATAGTATAAGGCTGTTTAAGATTAAAAACTAGCTTATGGAAAAGTCTCTATAGTGTTCTAAATTTTTTTACTATTTCCTATAGGGAGATAAGCTTTACTTTAGTTATTAAGGTTATTACTATTAGCTATCTTAAGGCCTTCTACTAATTTAGTGTTTTAAAAAGTATTATAATAAAGTCTTATAATAGTTTATATATTTCTCTATTATTTGTTTACAAATCGTTACTTACTATAACTATTACTAATAGTTATAGTATCTTTTTTCCTTTTAAGCTTCTAAAGCTTACTATAAAATAGTACGTTTTATAAAAGTATTAAATCATCTAATTAATTAACTTTTTGTATTTAAGACTAGGATTATAAGAGACCTTAAGAGCAGTTTAACTATAAGCGCTATATCTAGCTATATAAGAATACTTATATAAAGTATAAAATTAACTTTCTTCTAACAGGCTTTAATATCTATAGCTATAGCTTTACTTTTCTATACTAATAGTATAGTTATAAGTAGTAGTATAGCTAGATTGTAGGACTAATAGAATAAGGGGAAATGAAGAGGTAAAACAGGATAAATAGGTTAAAAGGTGGTCTTATTGTTAAGAGTAGTAATAGTGATAATATCTCTAAGTCCTTAAGGAAGGAAAAAGGGACCCTATATATAACCAGATTTCCTTTAGGTCGCTAATATCTCCTTTTTAGTAAGTATATACTAGGTCTTAACTAGAAACTAATATAAAACCTATATTAAGTTAAGATTTAGTTTTATCTTAACTTATAGTTAAGGGTATTCTAGATTCCGGTTTTACTATAGTTAAGGTTAAAGGAATTCTAGATTCTGGTTTTACCTTAACTATAAATATAGTAAGAGGATAGATTAACCTTTAATTAGTTATTTTAAGCTTATTTACGCTTAAGGACTTTATATTTAAGCTTTTAACCTAGTATTACTTATATTATTAGGTAAGTAATAGAGATTTAGAGTTTATTACATTAAGTAGAAAAAAGTACCTTAGAGTAACTATTATTCTTAATAGTGATTCTTAATAGTTATAGGAATTATTAATACTTATAATAAGGAAGTAGCTTACTTACTTATATAGCTTACTCACTTATATACTACGTAAGTATTAAATTAATAAAAGCTACCTACTTTTATTTTATTATTATTATAGTTATAGTAACTTTACTAGTAACTACTTTATGTAATAAAAGCTTAGTATTATACTATTAAAAGAAGCTAAGTTATTATAAAGGTAAAATATATTAAAATTATTAATTTATAATTAGTTAGTTTTAAAAGCTTTTATCTTTTTTATAATAATAATATATATAGTATTTATAAAGATACTACTACCTTCTAATAACTTAACTATATATATAATCTTATAAGTAAGGTATTTGTAAATAACTTAACTTTAAAATAATAATTTCTTCTATTTTTAGATTTTTAAATCTAGTATTATATGAAGTACTTAGAAAAAGTATTATTAAATATTTTAAAGTACTATTATTAGTAGGTATACTATATAAACTAAAAGATATAATATACTTTTTTATAACTTTTGAAAATATATAATAAAGATAATAGTAATTAGTCTAGACTAATATATTATAAATATTAATAGATACTACTTATATAACTAGCTAATCTTAAGGTCTTATTTAAATATACTTAACTATAATTAAGTAACTTTAGACTTTAAGGTAAGCTTATTAATTTAAGTATATACTTACTTTACACTTTAGTTAGTTATACTTAATAATATCTTAAATATACTTAGTACACCTTAGACTTTTAAGCTTTAGATAAGTTAGAATATAGGTATAAAGTAAATATACTATATACTAATGAGTAATAACTTAATAATATCTTATATATATCTATTTACTTAAGATTTTTAAGTTTTAGTTAAATAAAAGTACACAGTTTATATACCACATAATTTATACTAGTTACTATTAATATTAGTTATATTATTACTTAGTAAAAAGTCATTTTTTACTTTATGTCTATAATAATAAATAGTATTATATAATGAAATACACATTAAATATATTTATTATTATTTAACTATAAATATATACTAGCTTATATAAAGTCTCTAATGTTACTTTTTAAGCGTTATACTTAATATACTACTTATATCTAGAAAGAAACTTTTTATATTTAAAAAACTTTTAATGGAAAAAACAAAAAGTTTTTCCTTAATAACCTAGTGAAATAGTTATTTTTCTTAAGAAAATACACCAGATATATATATACTTAGTAATAAGCTACTTAAGTGTATTTTTATATAGTTAGATATATAGTTAAAATATAGTGTATTTAAGTATAAAATTATAAATATCAGTATATATATTTATAATAATCTTTTATTTCTATAAGGCTAAATATTAATATAAATATTTTTATAATAAGATTACGACTAGAAGCTAACTCTAGAGGATAATATAGATAAAAACGGAGGTATAAGTATATTATAAGACTTTCACTTAGCCTTTTAACTCTTTACTAGAGGAATCTCTTAATATTTATTAGAGATATATTACTAACTAATTGCTAAATAATTAACCTATAGTATCTAGCCCTTAATATCTAGGGGACTCTCTGCATCTCTTGTAATTGCCTTTTTTTTCTTAAGGCTTAGCCTTGAAGCCGACTAGTAGTCCTTAAGATAATTACTAGTTATATCGTTTTTCTTATTACTATATTATTACGTTATTATGGCTAAGTTATCGTTAAGGTATTAGTATTTCTATCTAGCCTTATCTAGTCTGCCTGTAAGCCGGGTTCTAGCCTTACTAGTCTATTTCTTTTATCTAGCCTTATCTAGTGTAAAGAGATCGCCGACTGAGGCACTTTATAAGGGCATGTGTGGTGCAGTCTGGCACGAAGTGCCAGAACTGGCGGACCTTTTGGCAGTTGCCAGAATGGTCTATTATCAGGCGTTAGCACACCCCCTAATCCTATTACAGTTTTTAGCTTAGTAACCGGTTAATAACTAGCTGGTTCTTCCTAAAGTCTTTTAGCCGCTATTACTATATCTCTTAGTCTCCTAATCTTAACCTTTTACTTTTCTAGGCGCTTTTATAGCTACTCTTTAAGGTAGAAGAAGTATATATATATAACGTACATGCATAGCGAGTCGGATAACATAGCGAGCCGGACACTTTTCTTTTTTCTCTTCTATTTCTCTAAGTCAATTAAGCTATATCGTATAAAATTAATTAAAACAAGTTATTATCCTCTTCTTTAGTACTGTCTTAAATTACCTTATATATTTATATATTATGCCTTATATTTCTATAATTACTATATTGCTAAACGTATACTTTACCCTCCTCTATATAAGCACCCTTTATATAGATATTATTACCTTTAGGATTAATAATTAAGCCTTTAACATATAGTTAGTTTTTTTTTAGCATTCTAGCACTTACTTAACACTTGATTTACTATATAAAGCCCTTTAACCTTAGCTTTAATAAGAGCTAATTAGTATACTAACTTACTAATACTTTTTATCTATAAGTGAATTACCTTCTATAGTAATATTAGTAAACTGCCTTAATAGTCTTTAATCTTTTTTTTTAAATAAAGTAGAGCTTTATATACTGTTAATTACTATTATTAGTATCTTTAGGTCTTATAAGCCTAAACTATTTAGATATAAGTTTTCTAGTGTTAGTATCTTTTGCTTAAAATCTAGGCAAGAAATAATAACTTTAGGATTAAAAGGTATAAGACTAGCTAATTAGAAACCAGCTTATATATTTATTTTACCTATTAAAATAAAAAATACTACTTTAAAGGTAGGAAAAAAGTTATCTTTTATAATATATATAATCTATATTTATATTATTTTTTAATTTCCTTACTATATAAGTGTTTTAAAAGACTAAAATAAGTAATATTAAAAAGCTAAAGCATATATAATAAATAAAAAGATATATATAAGGTAATAATTCTTTTTTTTTATAGTAGTTATTAAATTTAGTTAATTTATAGCTATTATAGCTATTTAGAATTAAATAATAATAAGTATCTTTTATATAAGGCTTTATATACTAATTAAAATAGTTTAGCTAATTTAAGTTAATTTTAGTTATTATTTATCTATTTTACTTAGGTAGATATACTAACTAGTTAGAAATTAGCTATTAGTATACTAAAAGAAGAGGTAATATCTACCTTTTATAATAATATATAAAGATATTACCTAGCTATCTATATAAACACCCTAAATAATAAAAACCTATTTATAATTACTAGGCTGCTTTATATAAAGCCTTCTATATTAGTTAGAAGTTATAATAACCTTTATATATAATAGTATTCCTATTAAGAAACTATTCTTATTAAAATTATAGATATTATAATCTTATATTTAATACTTTATAATTATATTTTATATAAGTATAAACTAGCCTTATATAATTATAAGATCTTTACTTAATACTCTCTAATAATTAATCTAATATTAAAATTATATATTAAGGTCTAGTTAGTATTATATAAAGTTCTCTACCTACTATAGTCCTATATATATCTTATTATATATGTTAAAGAGGTAATTAGCTATATCTTCTATATCTATAAGCTGTAGTAGAAATCCTTAATTAATTAGGTTTATAATCTTTTTATAAATTACCTCCTCTTCTATGAATATTATCTTTATTAAATTTATATAAGTTTTATATTATAATATTTATCTAATACGTTAGTTATTTAAAGGCAGCTTTTTATATAGGAAATTTTTAGTCTTATTTAATAGCTACTAATATAAGGGTAATACGGCTTTTATTTAAAGAAGAATTTATTATTATATATAGAGAAAACTTAATATATAAAAGAAGTATATAGGAGGAAGGAAAAGTGTCCAGCCTACTATATTATCTAACTCGCTATATATATACATTATAAGGCTTAAAGTTATTAAATAACATATCTAACTAGTAGTATATTACTAACTATTTACTAAGAAAGCCTATTAGTAAATAGTTATCCTTCTGCTTACTTTTTAAAAGTAGCTTATAAAGCTTACACTTTTATAGTATTAGATTAATATATTTTTAATAGATAAATACTAAAAAGTTAGTTTATATAATAGGCTATAGTAGGCTTTACTGTTAGGTCTATTACTCTTACTATAATAAGGCTAATAGACTAATTATTAACTATTAGATATAATAGCTATTAAAAGCCTTTTAAAGGGTATTACTATTCTTAATTACTATTAGCTAAATATCTAACGTAGTACACAAGTAAACGGTCCACACAAGTGAACGGTCCACTTTCACCACCCTCATATAACAACATATAAGAGAAATCAACCATAACACCTTAAATTTATCTAAACTATTTAGAATCCTCTTCTTTAGAGGTAGATTTAACTTTCTGACACGTGTAAGCATTATAGCCAGGCTCTCTACAGATGCCACATCGTTATGCACGTGTTTCTATCCTCCTTATATAACCACTACTCTAACCTGTTTCTACCTGTAACTGCTTTATTATATCTATTTAAGACTTTATATCTTATACCTAATTAATTATAAGTGTTCCACCTTTCTAAATCTGTTTTTTTTTTATATAACGACGGCAGCTTAGTCGCTTATTTACCTCTTAATACTCAGCCAAGTCTGCCTATATTAAAGTCTGTTTATATGCTACTACTATTATCCCCTTCTTTAGCTGCTGTATAAACCTAATAAGTGATGTTAGGGAGCTATTCTGATATTATATAATTCGATTTATAATTAAATCAGACTGTAAAGTAAATTTAATTAGGTTGTTTAGTGTTTTTAAGACCTAAGGTTCTAGTAAGCTAGTAGAAGAATATAGTAGTGTTAGCATATAAAGCTTTATATCTAGCTGTAAAACTATATATTTAGGATTATATAGGATAAGGCCAGTTACTCTAAAGCCTGCTTAGATGTTTACTATAGTTATTACTTTATTATACGCCTTATAGAAGGCTGGGAGGAAGTCTTCTTTTATAATATATATAATATATACCTGTATAAAGACCTTAATTTCTTAACTATATACCTGTTTTAAGGGACTAAAGCACCTAATATTAAGAGGCTAAAGCTTATATAATAAATAAGGTAGTATATAAAGCATAATAATCTTCTACTCCTTACAGTATAGCTTAAAATTAATAGAATAATAGCTTTTATAGCTATTAAGGATAAGGAGGCAGTAAGCACCCTTTATATAACTCCTTATATAGAAATTAAAGTGTTTTACCTATTCTAGGCCTTTCTTATTTATTATCTAACCGTTTTCTATAAAAGTAATTACCTAGTTATATAGGAGGAGGCTGTTACATGTCTAAGAGTCAAGATAGACTTTGCCTGTAAAGATAATATACAGCAGGATAGAATAGCTGCACGACCTAATGCCCTAGATTACTGTAACTTATTCCTGATTCCCTTATTATACTCCTCTTAGCTTACTACGTCGTTTAGAGGCTATAACAACCATTTTAGAAGACATTCTGCCTATTGTAAACCTAGTCTTATTAAAGTTATAGATATTATGATTGTATATACTGTACTTTATAATTATATTTTATATAAGGGAAAACCACACGCAATATATATTAGGATCTTTACAGAGGACTCTTTAATAGTTAATTCTTTAATTAAAACGCGTCTTTAGCTTAGGTCGTCGTCATATAAAGTTTAAGGCCTAGTTGGTCCCAACGCGTTACACGTCACGGTCGCAAAGAAGTCAATCGGCTATTTCTTAAACAGCACTAAGGTAGGGAGAAAACGCTTATAAATCTAGATTAATAATATATTAAATAATAGTATCCTCTTTATATAAGGTCAAATTCTAGCAGGGTGGTTAGATATCGCGCTTTATAGGTTGGCCGCGTTGTCGTTAATAAAGTGTTGTATAGGATATATTATAGATAGATACAGCCTTTTGTATGCTTAATTTTAGGTTTGTTTTAAGCGTATTTAGCGCTAGGACTAAATCGCTTTTGTTTAAATGCTGTACCATGGTTGTGCGTAGAGAAAAGTAGGGGAAAAAAGTGTCTGTTTAAAATCGTACAAAAGTAGACCGTTTACTTGTGTGGACCGTTCACTTGTGTACTACGTTATTATATAGAAAGATAACTTTTTTTAAGGTCTTATAGAAGAAAGCTAGTAGTTAGTTATATTACCTTAATAAGGTGACTAAAGATAATAATAATACTAAAGACTTATTAACTATTTACTAAGTGGTTTTTACTAAAGCTTTATTATCTAATTTAGTACTTATAATATTACTATATTTTATTTTACTTATTATTAGATAATTATAATAAAGCTAAAAGTAGTTAATATAGTTATTAATAGTAAATTTTTTAATATATTATATATAATAGTTTAGTAACTACTTATTATATATTTAGTATTTTTACTTACTATTATTATTTTAGATTTTAAATATAAAATTACAGTTAAAGAATTATAATAAAATTATAGCTAAAAGCTAACTCTAGAGGACGATATAGGTAAAAATGTAGGTATAAGTATATTATAAGACTTTAACTTAGCCTACTAACTCTCTACTAAAGGAATCCCTTAATATCTATTAGTAATATATTACTAACTAATTACTAAATAATTGATCTATAGTATCTAGCCTTTAATACCTAGGGGACTATCTATATCTCTTATAAATTTATTTTTCTTTAAAGATGTAAATATATATATATATATACTTATATTTTTATAATTTATATATTTAAAAACTTTAAGTATAATAATATTTAATTAGTAATCTTTTATTTACTTAATATTATAAGTAGGTATATTATTTATATTCTCTTCTTCTTACTTATAATAGCTATAATTAATACTACTTTCTATAGTATTACTAATAAAGTCTTAAAGAGAATTAGTTATATATTAGTATAATATATATATATATTAAGTGGCCTATTATAGTAAGTGACCTACCTCCTTATTATACCTTAAAGGCTACTTTTTTACTTATTTTTTAAAAATCGAAATCTTATTTAAAAAGAATATAGTCTAATACTTAAATACTGATAAGGGTAAAAAAGTAAGAAAAAATATTTAAGAAATTATTATCCTACCTTAACCCTATATCTTAACCCTAGGCCTTATTAGAAGGGGTAGATAAAGGCCTAAGGTATTATAAGGTATTATAAGTTCTATAGAATTTCTAAAGTATTTTTTCTTATAATCTAACTTTTATTATAACCTAATAAAGAAAATTATACTACTTTTAATTAAGATTTTAATTTTAAAAAATAGGTAAAAAAATAGCCTTTAAGGTATAATAGTAAAGTAGGCCACTTACTATAATAGGCCACTTACTATATATATATATATTATATAATTTATAATACTTAAGCTTTAGTTTACTTAATATAATAGAAGTTAAATAATATATAGTATATATTATACTATATAATATAAGAAATATAGATAATCCCCTAAGTATTAAGGGCTAGATACTATAGATTAATTATTTAGTAATTAGTTAGTAATATATTACTAATAGATATTAAGGATTCCTTTAGTAAAAAGTTAGAAGGCTAAGTTAAAGTCTTATAATATATTTATACCTATATTTTTACTTATATTATCTTTTAGAATTAGCTTTTAGCTATAATTTTATTATAATTTTTTAACTTTAATTTTATATCTAAAATCTAAAATAATAATAATAAGTAAAAGTATTAAATATATAATAAATAGTTATTAAACCTTTATATCTAATATATTAAAAAATTTATTATTAATAACTATATTAACTACTTTTAATTTTATTATAATTATCTAATAATAAGTAGAATAAAGTATAGTAATACTATAAGCTTTAAATTAGATAATAAAGCTTTTAATAGAAACCACTTAGTAAATAGTTAGTAAGTCTTTAGTATTATTATTATCTTTAGTCACCTTATTAAGGTAATATAACTAACTACCAGCTTACTCTTATAAGACTTTTAAAAAAAAGTTATCTTTTTATATAATAGATAATTAGCTAATAGTAATTAAAAATAATAATACCCTTTAAAAGGCTTCTAATAGCCACTATATCTAATAGTTAATAACTTATCTATTAGCCTTATTATAATAAAAGTAATAGATCTAATAGTAAAGCCTACTACAGCCTGTTATATAGACTAACTTTTTATTATTTATTTACTAAAAATATATTAATCTAACACTATAAGAGTATAGGCTTTATAAGCTGTTTTTAAAAAGTAAGCAGAAGGCCAGCTAATTACTAATAGGCTTCTTTAGTAAATAGTTAGTAATATATTACTAGTTAGGTATATTATTTAAAAACTTTAAGCCTTATATATATATATACTTTTTCTACTTTAAAAAGTAACTATAGAAGCGCCTAGAGAGGCAGAAGGTTAAGATTAGCAGACTAAGGGATATAGTAATAGCTGCTAAAAGACTTTAGAAAGAACCAGCTAGTTACTAACCGGTTACTAAGCTAAGAACCTATAAGGCTAAAAAGGCTAGGTTATTAGAATTTCTAACTAAAAAGCTAAAAACAGATTAATATATCTACTATAGATATAAAGGTTATAAGTTAGTATAATACTAGTTAATTATAATATATAATACTTACAGCTAGAAAGGCTATATTATAAAATATTTATAATAGGATTACGGCTAGAAGCTAATTCTAGAGGGCGATATAGGTAAAAACGTAGGTATAGGTATATTATAAGACTTTAACTTAGCCTTCTAGCTCTCTGCTAGAGGAATCCCTTAATATCTATTGGCGATATATTACTGACTAATTACTAAATAATTAATCTATAGTATCTAGCCTTTAATACCTAGGGGACTATTTATATTTCTTATAATTATCTCTCTCTTCTAACAGCTTAGCCTTTAAGCCGACTTATAGTCCTTAAGGTAATTACTAGTTATTTATTTATCTTATTACTTATTATTACGTTATTATTACTAAATTATTATTAAGATATTACTATTTTTTCCTATCTAGCCTTATCTAGTCTGCCTGTAAGCTAGGTTTTAGCCTTACTGGTCTATTATTTAGTCTATCTAGCCTTATCTAGTCTGTCTAGTAATGCCGGATTTTAGCCTTACTGGTCTATTTCTTTTATCTAGCCTTATCTGGTCTGCCTGTAAGCCAGGTTTTAGCCTTACTAGTCTATTATTTAGTTTATTAGTATACTCTTAGTAATTACTTACTGTCTAAAAACACCTTATCTTTTATATATTTAATATATATCTAGGCCTATATATCTCTATCTGCCTGTATAGTTACTACACTTTATATATCTATAACCTTTTTAGCTTTTAATAGTTCTTTACTTATAGCTATAACTTACTAGACTATAGCTGTAGGCCTTTTACTAGCCTAGGTCGCTAAGTCCTTAGCAACCTATTAGTAACGTCTTATAATATAGCCCTTTTAGCTATAAGTATTACATATTATAATTAACCAGTATTATACTAATTTATAACCTTTACGTCTATAGTAGATATATTAATCTGTTTTTAGCCTTTTGGCTAGAAATTCTAATAACCCGGCCTTTTTAGCCCTATAGGTTCTTAGCTTAACGACCGGTTAGCAACTAGCTGGTTCTTCCTAAAGTCTCTTAGCCGCTATTACTATATCTCTAGGTCTGTTAATCTTAACCTTCTGCCTCTCTAGGCACTTCTATAGCCACTCTTTAAGGCAGAAGAAGTACGTATATATATAGGGCTTAAAGTCTTTAAAAGATATACCTAACTAGTAATATATTACTAACTATTTACTAAAAAAGCCTATTAGCAACTAGCTGGCTTTCTACTTACTTTTTAAAAGCAGTTTATAAAGCCTATACTCTTATAGTATTAGATTAATATATCCTTAATAAATAAACGTTAAGAAGTTAGTCTATATAACAGGCTGTAGTAGGCTTTACTAATATATCTGCCACTTTTATTATAATAAGGCTGATAGATAGGTTATTAACTACTAGATATAGTAGCTATTAGAAGCCTTTTAAAAGGTATTACTATCCTTAATTACTATTAGCTAATTATCTATTATATAAGGGGATAACTCTTTTTTAAAGGTCTTATAGGAGTAGGCTGGTAGTCGGTTATATTACCTTAATAAGGTGACTAAAGATAATAATAGCGCTAGAGACTTACTAACTATTTGCTAAGTGGTTTCCGTTAGGAGCTTTGTTATCTGATTTAAGGCTTATAGTATTACTGCATTTTGTTTTGCCTGTTATTAGATAATTGTGATAAAGTTAGGGGTAGTTGCTGCGGTTATTAATAGTAAATTTTCTAGCGTGTTGGATGCAGGGGTTTAGTAACTGCTTGCCGTACGTCTGGCGCTTCTACTTATTATCATTATTCTAGATCCTGGGTATAGAATTAAAGTTAAAGAATTGTGATAGGATTGCGGCTAGGAGCTAATTCTAGAGGGCGATATGGGTGAAAACGTAGGTATAGGTATATTGTAAGACTTTAACTTGGCCTTCTAGCTCTCTGCTAGAGGAATCCCTTAATATCTATCGGCGATATGTCGCTGACTAATTGCCGAATGATTAATCCATGGCATCCAGCCCTTAATACCCAGGGGACTATCTATATTTCTTACAATATTACTGATAGGTTACTAAAGACCTAGCAACCTAGGCTAGTAAAAGGCCTATAGCTATAGTCTAGTAAGTTACAGCTATAAGTAAAAAACTATTAAAAGCTAAGAAAGTTACAGATATATAAAGCGTAGTAACTATACAGGCAGATAGGGATATATAGGCCTAGATATATATTAAATACGTAAGAGACAGGGTGTTCTCAGACGGCAAGTGATCGCTAAGAACATACTAAAAAACTAAATAATAGACCAGTGAGGCTGGAATCCGGCATTACCTGACAGACCAGATAGGGCTAGATAAAAGAAATAGACCAGTGAGGCTGGAACCTGGCTAACAGGCAGACTAGATAAGGCTAGATAGAAAAATAGCAATATCTTAATAACGATTTAGCAATAATAACGCAATAAATAAGTAATAAAATAAATAAATAACTAGTAATTGCCTTAAGGACTATTAGTCGGCTTAGAGGCTAAGCCTTTAGAAGAGGAAGGTAATTATAAGAAATACAGATAGTCCCCTAGGTATTAAGGGCTGGATGCTATAGATTAATTATTTAGCGATTAGTTAGCAATATATTGCCGATAGATATTAAGGGATTCCTTTAGCAGAGAGTTAGAAGGCTAAGTTAAAGTCTTATAATATACCTATACCTACGTTTTTACCTATATCGTCCTCTAGAATTAGCTCCTAGCTATAATTCTATTATATATAATATATACTATAAGTACTATATAAGCTTTAAATACTATTATATATCTAAATATCTAATATATAATAAAGTAGTATAAAAATAAACTATAAATAAATTAAAGAAAGATATTTCTTTTATGTTATTTAAGATAATAATAAAATAAGTTATCTTTAAGGTATAAATAAGGGTTATTATAAGTATTAATAATACCTATAACTATTAAGAATTACTATTAAGAATAATAGTTACTCTAAGGTACTTTTTTCTACTTAGTGTAATAAACTCTAAATCTCTATTACTTACCTAATAATATAAGTAATACTAGGTTAAAAGCTTAAATATAAAGTCTTTAAGTGTAAATAAGCTTAAAATAACTAATTAAAGGTTAATCTATCCTCTTACTATATTTATAGTTAAGGTAAAACCAGAATCTAGAATTCCTTTAACCTTAACTATAGTAAAACCGGAATCTAGAATACCCTTAACTATAAGTTAAGATAAAACTAAATCTTAACTTAATATAGGTTTTATATTAGTTTCTAGTTAAGACCTAGTATATACTTACTAAAAAGGAGATATTAGCGACCTAAAGGAAATCTGGTTATATATAGGGTCCCTTTTTCCTTCCTTAAGGACTTAGAGATATTATCACTATTACTACTCTTAACAATAAGACCACCTTTTAACCTATTTACCCTGTTTTACCTCTTTATTTCCCCTTATTCTATTAGTCTTATACTTATCGTACTACAAAGACCACTTTTTTACTTATTTTTTAAAAATCGAAATTAAGCCTAAAAAAGGTCTAGTTTCTAGTTATATATCTTAATAAGGTCTAAGTTATAAGAAATAATACTATAGATATTTTTATCTTACTTTATATAAACCCTACCTCTTATTTATAGATCTAGATAAGGCCTAAGTAAGAGATAGTAGAGTTATAGCTAGATAGTAATTTATATAATATTATTTTTAGTAACTTAGACCTTATTAAGATATATAACTAGAAACTAGACCTTTTTTAGGCTTAATTTCGATTTTTAAAAAATAAGTAAAAAAGTGGTCTTTATAGTATAATAAGGAAGTAGCTTACTTACTTATGTGGCTCACTCACTTATATACTACGTTATATTTATAATTATAATATATACTTCCATAATTAAGATTATTATTATAACCTAATAAGTTATAGGTAATACTACCCTACTAGATAACCAGCAGGCAGTACAGTATTTATATAAGACTAATAACAGATTAGGCTAAAATAACTCTTTAGGTTAGAAAGAACTATAGTGTAAGTTATATAACAATAAAGAGGACTAGTAGATAATAAGCAGTCTTAGGTAAAAGACTAATAACGCTAAGGGCAGTCTATATAGTAAAGGACTAATATTTAGATATTAGTCTTAAATATACTAATAGCATTAGGACTTATATATAGAATAGACTTAGACATACTTAAAGATAAACTCTTATAGCATTAGTAATTAACTTAAAATATATTTTTATAAACCTTTTAGTATCTAACTTAGTAATTTATTAATAAAAAGCTATATAAGCTCTTTTTATATCTATTAACTACCTAACTAATTATTAAGTAATTAATAGACTAATAAGCTAATATTACTATTACTAAATATTAACTTTAGTTATACTATTAGTAGAAACATTACTATTAAATTACTAACTATAACACTTTAATTACTTCTATTAAATAAGTTAACCTTAATACTTACCTAATAATATAATATAATATCTACTATTAATATTTTATTAACTGGTACTTTAGCTGCTTGAGCTATACTAATAATTTAAGCTGCTATTATACCTACTAACTAAATGCTACTTATAATAATAACCTAACTTAAGTAAGAGAATAACTAGCTTAATATATAACTTACTACCCTTTAACCTACTCTATATCTATAGGCTAAATACCTTAATCTAGAACTATATAATAGGAGTCTAGAGACCCTTTAGGGGTTTTCTACCTAAACTAAGGCCTACCTTAGGTATTATAAACACTTTTTTACTAATAAAGCTAAAAAAGACTACTATACGGCCTTATTTTTAAAAAAAGATACCTTAGATTAGCTTAAACCCATTATATAAGACTACCTTAATAATAATCTAAAGGACTAAAAAGACGCTATTAAAATTTTTTTAAAGACTTTAATAACTTTAAAAAGTAACTTAAAGATATATTTAGCAGCCTAAATAAAAAATAAGTTATAAAATAAGAACTTATAAACCTTATTTAAAAAAGGTTAGCTAGTAAGTATACTACTAAGTGAAAAAGCTATTAAAATTAATAATTAGCTATATAAATATAATCTAGAAAAAAAAGATAAGCTATATAGCCTAATTAGATTAACGCTAACACTAGTAGAGAGTATAGACCTAAGTGACTGTAGTAAAATAACTATAATAGTATAATATATAGATATTATACTAGACCTAGTTATAGATATTAGTAGAGTTAAGAAATAAGATAAGCAGCTGCTATATAATATTAAGACTATTAAATACTATAACTATAAGAAGATAAGATGTTTTATAGAAGACTATAGATAACCTAAACGAATTTAATATAAGCTACTTTTAGAAGGTATTAAATAAGCTAACCTAATATAAAAAAAGATATCTTACTTATAACTCTTTTAGACTACCTGTTATAATAATAACTATATAATTTATTAAGATAATAAGAAGCAGGCAGGATGATACTTAAAATAACTAGTAAAAACTATTACTATTGTAAGGAAATAACTAATGAATAGTAAGGAGAAAGGGCGGGGCATCCTGGCTACCTAATAAAGGAAAAGAAGAATACTAAGATATAGGAAAACTACCTACACCTATAATAACGCCTGGTTATAATAATATATATATTAACAGGTAGGTCTTATAACTCTTAGACCTAACCTATAAAGATATTAAGATAAAGGTATAAATTAATAACGTAATTATAAAAAGAGTAAATTTTACTAAATAAATAAAAGTACGGTAATAACTAAAAGTGTATTCTAATATAAAGTATTAAGGCTAGTTTTCTATTACTTAATAGATTATTAATATATAATAGTAATATCCCCCCTCTATAACCTCTAATTAGGTCTAAGAATTCCGTTTTTAATAGCAGGATAACTACCTTAATAATATATCCCTTAAACTAATAACCCTGCAATTTATAAGACTATATTATCTAGCCCTACTATAATTATCCCCTTAGACCTCTTGTCTTACCCTTAAGAGAGAGGTCTAACTTATTTTTAAATATAATACTTAAATTAAAGAAAAACACAGAATAAATAAAGGAAAAAAGAAAAAAGAATCTAACGCTTATAACGGCAGTTAAGCTGCTTTGGTAGTTCTAGCTCTTCTACCTTTACTTTTATAATAATATTACTATACTTAAGCCTATATCTGCCTACTTTACAGAAGGTCTTTAACTTCTTTCTATTTATATAGTCTTATTCTAAGCCTTTATATATATAGAACTATCCTTCTTAAGAGGGAGAGTAAGAAAAGCTATAATAGTAGATATAGTCTAAGGTATTTACCTCTATCTATTTCTAACAGTTAACATATAAATCTATAAAGGATTCTTAAGAGTATTATTATATATTTAAGTTACCCTATAGAGAGGGATATAGCGGTTAGGGAGGAATAGCTTAGTTATTACCTATATTAAGATTTTATACCTAGGTTTCTAAGTCTTTATTATCTAGAAGCCTAGATAAAGCGCTTAATAAAGGTAAATCTTTATTTCTCTTCTTAATTTAGGTCTATAAGTTACTAATAAAGCCTATTTAACCTATTTGTATTATTACCTTTAAAGGTCTTAAAAGGTAAATTAGTAACAGTAGATAAATAAAAAGGGCTAGTATAGATAATATTAGAAAGATAAGATTTTTTCTAAAATCTTCCTTTAAGCGTATAATAGTATATAAAAAAGGGTTCCTATATATGTTAATATACTAGTAGAAGTCCCTTAAGGTAATAGATATAGTCTAGGTAATAATAGGGACTTCTTTTAGCTAGGCGTTTCCTTTATTATATATAGCTACTTTAGTAAATTTAAGAAATAAGACTCCTAAATAAAGAAAATTTTAGACTTATTTAGCTACCTAGAGACTATAAGTAAATCTATCTCCTTATTAAGTAGTATTAACTATATATATATTTAACTTAATAATACCTAAAAGATCTAGAGGTATACCTATATAGTAGTATTACTATTAAAAAGACTTAATTACGTCTATAAATAAGGATTTATAATTAAAAGTCTAGTTAGAATCTATATAATAGACTTTATTATTAGTCTAGTTAACTAAAAGTAAAGCCTAATATTATTTATTATAGTTAAGAAGAAAAATAAAGATATTAGTATTTATAATATATTAAATATCTTTTTTAATAGTATTAACAGTGTTAGGCGTAACTAGATAACTAGAGATCTAACCTAAGCCTATATATAGTATATAACTACTTTCTTTAGTAATATAAGCTTTAAACTTTATTAAGGTAATAATCTTATTATTATTAAGGTATTCTTTTTACTATAAGGTACCGACTGTATTATATAAGCTTAAGGATAGCTAAATTATATTATAGTTAACGTACATGCATAGCGAGTCGCCGCTTAGAAGAAGAATTAGAAAATAAACTATTATTAGATAAAACTATTTTACTTAGTAAGATTAAATAAAAAGCTATAAAGTAACTAGTAGAGATAGGCTATATAACCCTTTAAGTAGTACTAATTAGGAAGAGTATAAAATAATAAATATAGAAATAGACCTATAGCGTCTAACTATCTTTATCTCTAATTATAAGTACCTTAAGATATAATTTGAATAACTTCTTACTATATAAGCCTATAATAATAAATCTACTATATAAAAAAAGGAATAATATTTTTTTATAAAATAATAAGAGATATAAATAAATAAAAACCTTTATCCTATAGAATAAAATATATAAATATTAAAAGTAAATTAGTAGTAATATATAAAAAAAGACCTATATTTAAAGATTATAAGTACCTAGACCTAAAGTACCCTTTATATTATAAGGTATTTTAAGCTAACTGTATTTATAATAAATACATTAGGTATAAAAAAAAGAAATCTATATCTTATACCTTAATATATTTAATATAATACCTATAACTTAATACTGTACTAATAAAGATCTATATATATAAAAAGTAAAAAAATATAGGTAATATATTATCTACTTTAAACTAAGCCTAAAGTATCTTATACTATATATAAAAAGGAAGACTATCTACTAGTTATAATATATATATAATAAATATAAATACTACTATATAAGAAAAATAAGGGTATAAAGAATTTAAAAAGAAGGTAGGCCTTATTAAAATAAGATAAAAAATAAGTCTTACTAACTATAAAAAAAGTATAAAAGGTAATAAAAAAAATCCTTATACTTTATAATAATAAGTAACTATAACGATAAGCACCTAATACTTACCGCCCTTATTAACAGACAGCCTATATAAGTAGTTACTAATAGTAAAGTATAAGTAAACCTAGTATTACTAAAGGTAGTAAGTTAATAAAAATTTATATAGTAATATAAAAAAGTAACTTATAATTTTAGAACTATTAAAAGAATAATAGTTAAGTATAATAGTAGAAGTATTTTAAAAAGATGTCGCAAAAGCGACGCCGCTAATTGCGTGCAGCAATTAACGCCTTATATATCCTATATCCTGCGACACACCCCCCCAGAGCTCAGCCCTTCAGCTGGGGTCTGGCCCTGAGAGCTAGCGTGGAGGTGAATCCATAGTCAGACCAGTTCACTTAGCAGGAATCGAACCCGCGACCTATGCGATCCGTGCGTTAAAGGCTGGAAGGTACACAATAACTCGTAGAGGCAAAGGGCTCATAACTGTCGCAAAAGCGACGCCGCTAATTGCGTGCAGCAATTAACGCCTTATATATCCTATATCCTGCGACAAAAGACTATATAACTTCAAGTTATAATTTAAGGCTATAATAAATAACTATTTCTAATATTATAGATATAAAAGAAGTAGACTTTATCTTTAGAATTCTATAGTTATAAAAGAATAACCTAATAATAAATTAGAGCATAAGCTAACTCTAATAGACAGATTTAGCTATAAGGTAGTATTATATACTGTAATCCTTAAGTAAACCTAAGCGATTAAGAATACATATTATATATATTAATAGAATTAAGCCTATAAAAGACTAGTAGCTTATATTTATAGTTATAACTAGAAATATAATATAAAATAAAGAAAGTTTAAAAGAAGACTATCTTAATATAGTACCTTTTAAATATAGATAATATATAAAGCTGTCTGCTTAAAAACTAGAAATAGGCTTACCTAAATATAGACTATAAGACTATGAGATTATCTTTATTATTTATTACTTAGACAATATCTTTATTTTTTCTAGAGATCTTAAGGAATATAAAGAATATATATATTAAATACTTAATAAACTTTAAGAAGTAAAGCTTTTAGTTAAACTAAAGAAAAATAAATTTTATATATAAAAGATAGATTATTTAGAATATACTATTATACTAAACGAAGTTTAAATATAAAATAAAAAGGTAGATATAGTTAGTAACTAGCCTACCTTAATAAATATTAAAAAAGTTTAATTCTTTTTAAAATTTGTTAACTTCTATTAGAAATTTATTAGAAAATTTAATAATATTATATAACTAATATAATAACTTCTAAAAGAAAGTATAAATTTTATATAAATTTTATATAATATATATATAATATATATATATATATATAGTAAGTCACCTATTATAGTAAGTTACCTACTTCTGCCTACCCTTCTATTAATTTAATAAGTTAATTTAACTATATTATATAATATTAATTAAAACTATATATTATCCTCTTCCTTATTACTATCTTAAACTACCTTACAGGTTTATATATTATATCTAGTCTTTCTATTATTATTATATTATTATATATATAGTTTACTACTCTCTATATAATCCCTCTTTTAGGATATTTCCTTACCTTTTATTTTAATAACTTCTTTTTCTCCTTATAGCGCCTCTACTTTAGCTATATTAAGTAACTCTTTAAGATATAGTTAGGTCTTTTTAACCCTTTAATACTTATATAATACCTTTATCCCTACATAAAGTTAACGTATATGCATAGCGAGTGGCCCATCATAGCAAGTGGCCCACTTCTATATCGTACCTTAAAGGCCACTTTTTCACTTATTTTTAAAAAAACAAAAACTTAACTTAAAGTGGTACATTTTTCTCTATTAGGTTACGATAGGATTTAGATTAAAAGTAAAAATACCCTAAAAATTCTCTAGACCTTATAATACCTTAAACCCTTATCTACCTCTTCCGATAAGGGTTAGAGTTAAGATAGCCTTATATAGTAGACGGTTTTTTTTTAAATTTTTTTTTCTATAATTTAACTCTTATTAAACCTTACTTTAAAAGACTAGACCTTTTTTAGACTTACTTTTAATTTTTAATAAACAGGTGAAAAAGTGGCCTTTAAGGTATAATAAGGAAGTAGGCCACTCGCTATAATAGGCCACTCGCTATATATATACGTTAACAGTTTTTAACCTTAATAACAGTAAGTTAATATACTAACTTACTAATACTTTTTAATTATTAGTTAATTACTTTATATATTAGTATTAGTAAACTACCTTAATAGTCCTTAATCTTTTTTTTTATAAGGTAAAGCTTTATATATAATTAATTACTATTATTAGTATCTTTAGGTCTTATAAGCCTAAGCTAGTTAGATATAAGTTTTCTAGTATTAGTGTTTTTAGCTTAAAATCTAGATAAAAAATAATAACTTTAAGATTAAAAAATATAAAACTAACCTATTAGAAACTAGCTTATATATTATTTTTACTTATTAAAGTAAAAAATACTTTTTTAAAAGTAGGAAAAAAGTTATTTTTAGTAATATATATAATCTATATTTATATTAATTTTTTAATGTTTTTACTATATAAGTGTTTTAAAAGGCTAAAATAACTACTATTAAGAGGCTAAAGCTTATATAATAAGTAAGAAGGTATATAAAGTAATAATCTTTTTTTCTTTATAATAGTTATTAAATTTAGTTAATTTATAGCTATTATAGCTATTTAGAATTAAAAAGTAATAAGTACTTTTTATATAAGACTTAATATACTAATTAAAGTGTTTTAGTTAATCTAGACTAATTTTATTTATAGTTTATCTATTTTTACTTAAGTATATATACTATATAACTAAAAATTTACTATTAAAATACTATAATAAAAAATAATATTTACTTTTTATAATAATATATAAAAGTATTACCTAGCTATCTATATATATACCCTAAATAATAAAAACCTATTACTAATTACTAGGCTGCTTTATATAAAGCCTTTTATATTAGTTAGAAGTTATAATAACCTTTATATATTATAGTATTTCTATTAAAAACCTAATCTTATTAAAATTATAGATATTATAATTCTATATCTTTTACTATATAACTATATTTTATATAAGTATAAACTAGCCTTATATAATTATAAGATCTTTAGCTAAGGCCTTTTAATAGTTAATCTAATATTAAAGTTATATTTTTAATTTAGGTTATTACTATATAAAGTTCTCTACTTATTAGGGTCTAATATATATTATATTATATATATTAAGCAGTTAACTAGCTATTTCTTATATATTTTATTATTATTAAAGAAACCTTTAATTAATAAAGTTAATAACCTTTTTAAAAATTACCTCCTCTTTAGATATAGTTATCTTTATTAAATTTATATATCTTTTAGGTTATATAATATAACTACTACTTTAGTTATAAAGTGTTATTTAAGGAATATTATAGATAAAGGCTATCTTTTATATAGATAATTATAGGTCTTTTTAGATAGCCTAAAGTGTAAGGATAATATAACTTTTAATTAAAGCAGAATCTATTATTATATATAAAGGAATCTAGTTATAAAGAGGAAAAGTATAGAATTAAGGAAAAGTAGGTAACTTACTGTAATAGGCGACTTACTATATATATACGTTATAGTAAGTGGCCGACTTCCTCTTACTTTCTACCTCTTTAACCTTTATACTAATATTTCTTTATATATAAGCATATAATCCTCTTTAATTAAAAGCCGTATTATCCTTACTATCTAACCTAAAAAAAAAGACTTAAAGTGTCTATATAAAAGGTAACTACTATCTTTAAGGTCCCTTAAAGTTTACTCTATTACCGACGCGCTAGACGTATTATATAAGACAAGATACGTCTAAAATTAATAAAGATAATAGAAGTAGATAAAGATATAATTTTTAAAAGGGTTATTAACCTAATTAATTAAGGGTTTCCTTTATAATAAAAAAACGTATAAGATATAGCTAACTGACTTCTAAATAAATATAACGTGATATATATTAGACCCTAATAGGCAGAGCACTTTATATAATAATAACTATAAGTAAAAATACGTTTTTACTATTAAATTAATTATTAGAGAGCCTTAGCTAAAGATTTTATAATTATATAAGGCTGGTTTATATTTATATAAAATATAATTATAAAGTATAAAATAAAATATTATAATATTTATAGTTTTAATAAGACTAGGTTTTTAATAGGAATACTGTTATATATAAAGATTATTATAACCTCTAATTATAAAAAAAGGCCTTATATAAAGTAGTCTAGTAATTAAGAATAGGTTTCTATTATTTAGGGTATATATATAGATAGTTAGGTAATACCTTTATATATTATTATAAAAGGTAAATATTACCTCCTCTTTTAGTATTAAAACAGCTAATTTCTAGCTAATTAGTATATCTACCTAGGTAAAAATAGATAAATAATAAATAAGATTAGCCTAGATTAGTTAAATTATTTTAACTAGTATATAAAGTCTTATATAAAAGGTACTTATTAACTTCTAATTCTTAATAGCTATAATAGTTATAAATTAATTAAGTTTAATATTTTTATAAGGAATAAAAGATTATTACTTTATATATACCTCCTTATTTATTATATACGCTTTAGCCTTTTAATATAGGTTATTTTAGTTTATTAAAGCACTTATATAGTAAAAAAAGTAAAAAGATAATATAAATATAGATTTTATATACTATAAAAGTTAATTTTTTTCTTACTTTTAAAGTAGTATTTTTTACTTTAATAAGGAAAAAAACGTATAAGCTAGCTTTAGATAGGCTAGTATTATACCTTTTAACCTTAAGATTATTATTTTTTACTTAGAATTTAAGCTAAAGATACTATTACCTTTTAGCTTACTTTTAGATAATAATAG
>MU843815.1:0-24452 GCA_030867255.1 Colletotrichum somersetense | reverse complement strand
CCCCTCTTCGGCTTGTAACGGGTTTCTTTATTTTACAATGGGCAAGGCTCGGTTAGAAGCGAGGTATCCGTATTGAGCAGCTCAATGCGACTACAATAATGGGGTCGCGGTGGGTGAGATGGTGGCCGACGATGGTAGTCAGTCGGTGCCAAGCAAGATCGGCCGTGGCCTTACGGGTGGGTGCAGGCGGTCGGTGCTAGGGCTGAAACGGAGAGAGGGGCGGTGGACAATGCGACGGGCGCTGGCAGCTAAGCTCGTCAGTTGGTGCGTGCCGAGTGTCATGTCATGCTTTCTCTGTCAGAAGCCCGTCAGACAGCGGCAGTTAATTCATGTGTTAAGGTGCGACGCTCGGTCCATGAGTTTTGTGTAGATTGGAGGGCCAAAATTGCGCACACCGGAAAGACGATTGGCTTTGCTGATGCTGTGGTGTAGGTATAATATAATGTACATGGTAAACATGGCCTGGGGCCTGACAAAAAGGGGGATAAGATGGAAATACCTGTATAAGATAGTGAACTCGTTTATAACAAGATAAAAGCAAGCGAGATGCGCGATCACCCCACCCCACTGTGATTGATGCTCAAACTTTCCGTGTTCCTGTCGCAGCTCATATGGTCATATTGCCATGGATGGATGCTATCTACAGAAGTTAATACGGTACAAGTGTACATTGTACGTTCCTAGTCACGTGCTGCTACGTATAATACACGCGTCCTGCGATCTCGGGTGAGCTTGACGTTCTTTGTGGTCTGTGGGTCGATCCATCTTCCCAACAGCCAGCTGACATAATCAAGGCACGTGAGAGGATGTAGGTACGGATACCTGCCACCTTACAAGGGCATATGATATATGAGACCAGAGTGATCAGACCACCTCATCGGCTACCCTAACTTATTTTCGGGCTGCAAAAATAGTACTAGTCCCAGGGATACAACAGCCTATTTGTGACCTGGTGCAAAGACAGACAACAAAAGGGGGCGATGGATGGATGGGGGATTCGAAAATGACCAGCAGCGGGTTCTGCTTTTCAACCGATCGGCCGCGTCCAAGAAAATAAAATAGAGTGAAAAGGTGGACCCCATGTCATCCCGGCAGCCAGCAAGCAAGCAAGCCTGTCCCTTCCTAGTGGACGGAATACCTAAATTAGTTTACAACGCCGCGTGGGCCTCCCTCCCCTCCCCTCCCCTCGGCCGTCTCTTTCCTGACAAAAGCCGCCCCCGATTCTTTCTAGCCATCTATTATCTTCTGCTCACCACCACCTCATCTCCTTCCTTCCTTGCTGCACTGCACTGCACTGCACTGCACGTACCTACCTGTAGTACTACCTGTACATCGTGCACCGTACCTTCCTTACCTGGCAGTAGCAAAGTAGTGTGTGTACACAAGTTACGTACCTACCGGTTTACGTGCAGAGACGGCGACACAACCTGGTGCAGTACATACAGGTGACCCCCACCACCAAGGCTGATGCGATGTGATGGCCTTCCTTCCTTCCTTCTGCCGGAGCCGCTTTTAAAAGTGGATTACAAATCCAAGCGTTTGATTCCACTCATAATCATACGTACCTGACTGCCTCTAGGTACGAAGTACTACTGTACAGTAAGTAGCTAAGTAAGCACCAGGTGATTAGTTTACATATCCGTAAATACCTAGCAGTACCTACCTGCCCAACCCCCACCTGCCTCCTCAACGCATGCAAATTCACCCACGGTACTTGCCTACCTACCTACCTACCTACGTACGAAATCGGTATTCCCGAGACGAGGCGAGGCAAGGCAAGGCAAGGCACGGCACGGCACGGCAAGGCAAGGGAAGGCGAAAGAAAGACAAGGCAAGACGCGACAGGCCAGGCCTCCAGTAACGCCGTAATCACCTATTGCGCCAAGCCGCCTGTCTCCATTCCCACCCAGTCGACTCAACCTCCGTCCGTCCCTTTCTCTCCATCTCTTCCTCTTATCCACGACGACGACAACGACGACTCCGAAGACGACGACTCTCCCTCGGTCTCAATCCCAACGCCGACCGACTGACTTGCGATACTCACTGCGCCCACGACGACGCGCTCAACTTTTCTTCCCCTGGATGAGACCTCCCGCCTACCCCCATATTGACGCTGCGTGCGACACTGAATCTTCCTCGCCATGTTCTCGCGTAGCAAGGACCTCTCGCACGTATCGTCCCTTTCGGGCCTGCGGTCGCGCTTCAAGAACAGCATGTCCTCCTCCGCCAAGATCCGAAGCTCCGAGGGCTGCTGGACCTGCCGCCTGCGCCGTAAGAAGTGCGACGAGGTCCGCCCCGTTTGCGACGGCTGCGCCCAGCTCGAAATCACCTGCTACTATAGCGACGTCAAGCCCGACTGGATGGACGGCGGCGAACGCCAGAAGGAAATGGCTGATAGCCTCAAGAAGCAGGTCAAGATCCAGGCCAACAACCGCCGCGAGCGCAAGTACCTGCAGAGCCTCGACGTCGACCCCAACCACACTTCCGCCTCCGACGACCCGGACCTCGCCATCCCCCCCGTGCCGCCGCTGAGCCTCGACGGCGGCTCCTCCAAGGCCAACGACTCCAACAGCCCCTCCACCGTCAACGACACCCCCGGCGACTCCTCTAGCCCGGCCTTCCACATGGGCTCCGTCAAGTCCTCCCTCCACGACCTTGCCCCTGGCGCCTCGCCCAACCATATGTCACAGCTCAGTCCCGAATGGCCCAGCCACTCCAATCACTCTAGCCCTCCAGCAGCCGCCCCTCCGTCCGCACCGGTCCCGGCACCGGCAACGGAACCGGCCCCTCTACCGGCTTCGCACCCTTCCGTGCCCATCTGCGCCGACAACTCCGAGTCGCCGCCCTTCGCCGACGACTCCAACCTTAGCTTCATCATGATCTACCTCGACTATGTCTTCCCTTTCCTCTTCCCCTTCTACAAGCCCGCACTGCTCGAGGGCGGTCGCGGCTGGCTCCTCAACGTCCTCAACCACAACAAGGCCCTCTACCACACCGCCCTCGGCCTCTCGTCCCACTTCTTCGGCGTCGTCCTTACCAGCGCCCAGGTCGAGCACGCCCCCTGCCGCATGAAGTCCGTTGCCAGCCTGCAGCACCAGCTCGACCTCGCCCTGCGCGAGCTCCGCGCCGACATGGCCCGTATCAATGAGGGCGGCGTTGACGATCAGCTGCGCCAGGGCTGCCGCGTGCTCGAGAGCATCGTCCAGCTGCTCATCTTTGACGTCACCATCTCCTCCAACGACCACTGGCAGATGCACCTCGACGCCGCCACCGTCGTCTTCCAGCAGATCCTCCCCCAGCCCGACCGCTGGGACGCTACCATGGACCACATGGCTTCGCCCCTCTTCTCCGGCGTCCGCTTCCCGCCCGGCTCCCACACCGCATGGAGCTCCGACCAGGCCGCCCTGCGCTTCTTCACCGCCTCCCTGCTCTACTTCGACATTATCTCCGCCACCGCCCTCGAGCGCCCCCCCACCCTGCAGGCCTACCACCACCACCTGCTCTCGCCCCGCAAGGAGAACTGCCTCGAGCTCGAGCCCCGCCTTCGCCTCGAGGAGTACTTTGGCTGCCAGAGCTGGGTCCTCCAGCTTATCGGCGAGATCGCCGCACTCGACGCCTGGAAGAAGGACGCCCGCCGCGCCGGCTCCCTCTCCATGACCCACCTCGTCTCCCGCGCCGCCTGTCTCGAGGTCGCCCTCCGCGAGGGCATCGCCTGTGTCGATAACCAGTGCCCGCAGCTCATGGTCTCCGACGACCTCGTCGCCACCTGCACCCGCGCCTGCGCCACCGGTACCGACCACCCGCCGCCGCACCCGACCCACGTCGACACCACGCGCCTGCCTCCCGACCCGCAGACGCTGTACCAGCACGCGCAGACGCGGGACACGGTTGAGGCCGCCCGCGTCCACACAAAGATCTGGGCCTACGCCGCGTTGACGTACCTCTCCACCGTCGTCTCCGGCTGGCAACCCTCGTGCCCGGAGACCATGACGAGCGTGCAGGCGACGCTCGACCTGCTCAACACGCTGCACAGCCCCGTCTGCCTGCGCACCGCCGTCTGGCCCTTCTGCGTCATCGGCTGTCTCGCCGACCCCCACCAGGAGAACATGTTCCGCGAAATGGCCGCCCGTATGGGTGCGCTTGAGGTCTTTGGATCCCTTACGGGTGCGCTCGGCGTCATGGAGAACGTCTGGGCCCGCCGAGACACCATCGACGAGAGCTGGGACCTCGCCGCCTGCTTCAAGATCCTCGGCCATCCCGTGCTCCTAACCTGAGAGTCTGGTTGAGGCATGGCTGACTTCGATTGAGATCTTACCTTGGCCGGCGAGAGAGTCACACCAGACTCCCTCACCACTGCCAATCTCATCACCGATCGCTTCGGCTGCGCGATGCTGGCGATCCGGACGTTCTCTGACTTGGCACTGTTCAAGATGCGAGAGAGAGAGGCACAGCAACCGAAAGACGCCCTGTTATTTTTTCTTTTATTATCAGTGGCCCAGACTACCAAAAAGAACGCCCAAACAAAGAACCAGCTGCGGTCCGCCACCGCGTATTTTCTCGAGGATTCCAAGCCAAATGTCAAAAGCAAATCTATCCAGTAGACATTAACCCCAATTTTGTCCACTCTGGTCTCGACACCTCTCTATTACCAGCAGAGCAGACGTTTTCCAAATATCAAATCCCAGGACACACAAACACACACTCGGGTGGATCACTTCCTCCGGGAGGCGGCCTTGGCGAGCTTGGTCTGCTTTTGCTGCTCCAGCAGACCCAGGTCCCACCACCCGTCGATGAACTCCATAATTGTCTTGCGCTTCGACTTGCCCCGCGCCAGGAGGGTTCCGAGAGGCGTCGTCGGCGTCACGGGCGTCGCCTGCCGTTCGGCGGGAGACGTGGGAGGCACCGGTGAGACGACCAGCTCGGGCAGTACCGGCATCGGGTGCACGGGCTGCCGCTGCTCGACAATGCGCACGCGCTTCTGCTGTACCTGCGACGTGATGGGAGGGGGTGGAAACCACGGCCGCGGGACGGCGGCGGCGGCGGCGGCGTCGTCCGAGTCGGAACCCGAGTCGCTGCTGTCCCACCGCTTCTCCCGGGCCAGCACCGCGGCGGTGCCCAGGCTCTTCTTGCTGCCGTAGCAACCGGTCCGGACCTCCCTTGTTGGGGGAGGCGGGAAAGAAGAAGAAGAAGAACCGTACCAGGCACCCCCGGCAGCCGCCGCAGCCCCCCCATCACGGGCGCACCCTCAGCCCTCAATGTCCTTAGGCGCGGCGGGGGCGAGTTTGAGGCGGCGCCACAGGCAGACGGCGGTGATGGCGCTGAAGGCGAAGAGCACGCAGAGGGCGACGGACAGGCCCCAGACGGCCTTGATAGCGTAGCAGGTGGGCTGGTCGGCGCCGACCCAGACAAAGTAGTTGAGAGCGGAGCCCGTATTGATGTTGGCCGTGACGGAGGCCATGAAGCTGGCGGTGCTGCCGGACTTTGGCGGCAGTGCGGCGCAGTTGAGGTACGAAAGGGGCTTTCCGAGGAGGCAGGCTACGACGATCACGGCGATGAGAAGGGCCGAGTCGGCGCCGGCGGCGAGCAGGAGGGGGAGCATGTTGTCGTAGTAGAGGATGTAGGTGATGGAAATGTAGAGGGTGGCGATGCAGGCCTATGAAGAGGGGGGTGTTGTTAGTCTTGATGAGTCCATAATGCACATGGAGTGCATTTTAATGAGAATGAGTGAAAAAAAAAATGGAGAAGAAAAACATCAATATGCAAGACGCGGCGGCTTACAATGACGAGAGTGCCGACGATGACCGGGGGCGAGATGGCGTCTGCGCCGTTGATCTCGGAGATGAAGTTGGCGACCATGCCGATGACGGCGACGAGGGAGACGAACTGCATGGCGCGCATGGCGGTGAAGGTGTGCCCGAGGGCGCCGAGGCGGGGGGCGGAACCCATGTTGGTGCGGGCGCGGCGGGAGTCGCGGGCGAGGGAGGCCGGGGTGACGAGGGTGAGCTTCGGGCGCGGGGCGTCGAGGCGGAGGGCCGTGCGGACGGGGAATCGCCGGGGCGGGAAGGGGATGCAGGCGGCGGGGGGGGTTGAGGAAGGAATTTTGGACGATTGGGGGGGGCGCCGGAGAGCCGCTTTTTTTGGGGGGGTGAAGCGGCTGGATATGTGGGGGGTTTCTTGGAGGCTTGTGACGATGAAAGGGGAAGAGAAGATTGGTGTCGTAAAAGAACGAGATTCGGTGGTTAAAGGAATCGATAAAGAAGGATCGTGTAAAACCGTACGAGATCGTGTAAAGTTGTGTGTGTGTTTTTTTTTTTCTCCCGTTCGGGTTTCGAGTTCGCTTCGTTATCCGTTCGTCGTGACCTAAGGAAAGGAGAACCGAGGACCGAAATCGAAAAAAGAAAAGAAGAAGTACGAGATCGAAACCGGCTTGTTAATGGAAAGCCCAGTGGAAAGATGGTGAGATGGAGAGAGAGATTGAAAGACCCTAAAACTTGACCAAGGAAAGATTTAACCTAAGGAATAAGGAAAAAGGAAAAGAGAGAGAGGAAAAAAAGGAAAAGACGGAAGCTGTCTCTGGATGCTGTTGTGGTTTGTGTTGGATGAGGAACAGAAGAGAAGAGCAGCTGGTGGGAGGATGAGACGACTTTGCTTTATACATTGTCGAACCTGTCGGTTCCCTTTCGAGCTCACTCCGAGGCATCGAGCGAATGATTCAACCGACCTCGTGTTTCCCCCATTGCTGGTCACCAAACAAGGCAAGGTGAACCTCAACCCTCAGGTTGCCGTGCATTGTTTTGTTGTGTTGCTAAATCAAGCAAGAAAAGAACCCACACGCGCTTCTGGGCCCTTTTTTCCGACTTTCTGAAGGGGAGGATGCCTGCGGACGTGGACGGGGGACACATACACACACACCCAATCTAGTTTTTACGAAGGATACATGGCTGTTCCTGCGTCGAGGACACGCCAATCCAGGTACCTTTCGTGAAGGGAAAAAGTTGAGGAGTCCAGGCGGGAGTGGCATGACCAGTGCGGTTCGTCCAATGATCCCTGGCACGAACGATCCCGGATCGAGGGCCCCGTTCGGCTAGGTGTGAGCAGCCGCTGGGGCGGGCCAATCACAGCCCCCGGCCGGGGGGTTTTTGCGTGTGTAATTCGCCGTACGGCGCTTAGAGAGAAGAAGAAAAAGGGCGGGGGAGGAGGATCCCAGAGAGGTCGGACAAGCGACGCGGCTGCGAGCTGGCGCAACAGATCAGGGAGATTGGAGGGCTGCTCTTCACTGCCTTGGCACGATACCCGTGTACGAAAAGTCCACTGCATGAATAGAGAAACGAGGTGGAGCTCGATAGGCGCGCTAGATGACATGCTGATCGAGTCTCTTTCTCTCTCTTGCTCGGGATTGGACGACGGCGCGGCTGTTTTGGGCCGGGGTTGGCCGGGATCTGATTGGGTCTGCTTCAACCCGGAGCCTCCCGCCTTCATCCGGTTGCTCCAACTTGGAGAGCCTGGACCCGGGTGGGCCTCTCCTCCCGGCCCTGACTTTTGCCTGGCTGTCTTGGATAAGTCGGACAGGAAAGGCCCAGCAGACGCGGCCAGTGTGGGACGACGACGGCGGGAGGCGGAGGCTGAGGCGCCTGTTCATACGAGCTAGCACCGAATGCCCCATGCAAGGTACCGATCCTGAAACCCGGTCTGGCGGCTGCCGACCTAGGCCGCATATCTTGGCTTCAATGCGGCCCTCTCTCTCACTATGTATTTACGTGTGTGTGAGTGTGTGTGGAAGGCAGCACCCCATCTGCTGTTCCCCCGTTCCTGGGCCTTCGTTGGTTGGAAGCAACCAACGCCAGCCCTGGACCGCGAACTGCTCCTCGAGCCTCTTGAACCTTCCGTAGCCGCGGGACAGCGGTGGTTGGTCCGCGGGTGGCCGCGCCTTTTTGCTGATCGTCCTGGCGCCTGTTGGGATCATGCATACCACCGTCCCCCATAGAGAGTGCCCGACGGTCTGGACTTGGTTCGACCGAACCCTTCACCATGGCGACAGGCTTGCGGCTGCATGAGGTCGCGCCGGCGGCCGCAGAGGGCTGTGAGGCCCTGCAATTGTGTTATGCCCCGAATGCCACGTTAGGTCCATGGGCAAGGGCATATTCGACAGCCTCGGACATGCGTGCAGACGCGTCGAGTAGTCAGGACCCATTGAGAGAAAAAGAATGATATCATATTGCACAACGTGAGCAGATGCATCAGACAAGAATTGAGAAATGTGGTTCGCTTCAAATTTCAGTATATGGTTTCATGCGTTGCAGTCTTCTTTTGCCCGCCGATACGCCTTGAATAGCAGCCTATCAGCACACACGCATCACCCTTGCCCTCCCTACCTTTTGCCTGGTCGCCGCATCCTTGTTTTCTCCGTTGGGTTGACGGCGTTGCGACGGCGAGCTTCGTTGTCTGTCGCGGTCGTCGTTTCCGTCCTGTCGTTGTGTAACTCGTTTAGCCGAGCAAATCGTCCAAGCCATGGTTTCCGCCGGTCGATGATGAGCCGCCAGCAGGCTTTGGTGTCGAGGCTGCGGGAGCGGGGGCACCCCAGATACCGGCGCTGCTCTTCTCCTTGGCGAGCTGGCCCAAAGCAGGTCCGGTGGTGGGCGTGCTCGTCTTCTTCACGCCGGAGCTGGCCTGCGACCACAGCGCGCCGAAGGCGTCGCCGCCAGCTGCGCCAGGCTTCGCGGCGGCCGAGGATGCCTTTGGTGCAGCTGCGCCGGGGGTGGCTGCGAGAGGGCCGCGAGCCGCCTGGGGCGCTGCAGCAGGGACGGAGCTGAAGTAGTTGGGTCCCGAGGGCTGATAAGCCGTGGGCTTCGCCTGTGTTGCGGGCGAGGCAACAGCGGGAGTGCTGAACGCCGAGTAGTTGGCGCTCGGGGCGGGAGACATGGAGGACATGCTGACCATGTTGCCGATGTTGGCCTGCTGAGGTGCGGAAACAGGCTGGGGGGCGGCAAAGGTTGTGGCAGAGTTGGCGGTCATGACGGGAGGAGAGAGCGGGATGGCGGCTGCGGGAGCAGGCGCGGGGGCGGCTGACTGGAAGTCATCAAACTCGTCATCATCGTTACCGGCAGACGGGGCTGACAGAGACGCGATGCCGGAGCCGTTGGAGGGAGTCGGAGCAACGGCAGGGGCGGGGACCGAGGAGGGCGCTGGGTCGTCAAAGGAGAAGAGGTCCACCTCGGGCTCCTTCTTCTTGGGCGGCTCGGCCTTGGGAGCCGCCGCTGCTCGCTCGGGTCTCTTGGAGCGAGACGCCGAGGAGCTGGCAGCAGGGCGTTCGTCGTCGAACTCGTCATATTCCTCGAATTTGTCGTTGTGCGCCTGTGTTCTGCCGTAATCGTTGGCCTCCTGCCCACCGAAACCGCCGCCGTCGCCGTAGACGCCGCCAGAGTAGCCCCCGTAGCCGCCGGTCTCGCTCCCAAACCCGCCGTAGCGGCTGCTGCTGCCGCTGGAGAAGCCGCCGCCGCCGCCGCCCTCGACACCGACGTACTTGTTCTTGGTCGCTCGTGCCTTCTTGCGCTCGGTCCGGATGCGCTCGACATCGCTCAAGAGTTCGGACAGTTCCTTGGCGCGGTTGCGGACGTTGATTCCTTGGTCCTTGCCATTCTGGTCAATGTAGTGGAATTGACGCAGCATCTTCAGCAGTGTGATGTGGCCGCGGGCATCGTCGATGACACGTTCGGAGCCGTGCTTGATGAGGAATTCGAGGAGCTGGAGGGCCTTGTAGATTTGCCGCCACTCCTCGGCGGACTTTTCTGTGAATCTGCGGTAGATCATGGGCATGATTTCGTTGAGGGTAGCGCTGGAAGCTCGTCAGCGTTGCGGAAGAGGCTGTCTCGTCTGGATTAGGGGATAGGTACTAGTTAAAGGTGCCGTTGGCGATCTCCTGCATCAGCGACGAGGACGCGCCCCAAGGTTCGTTGTTGGTCGCCTCGCGGACCTGGAAGCTGTTAGACGCACTCCAACAAGCGCGCGAGATGGACGGTACCGACCTTGGCCTCCATTTCTGTGTAGTTCATGACGGCTGAGGGACGCGGTCAGCACGCGAGCACGGGCATCTCGAGTTTGGACAGCTGGGGATTTACCATTCTGAACCTTCCTGACGCCGGCCTTGACGTCGTACAGGGTCATATTAGCGACCGTGTCTTTGAGGTTATTCCAATCCATCTTGGCGGATTCGGCAGAGCAGATTAGGAGATGAATTAGATAAAAGACAGTCAGAAAGCCCAAAGGCGCAGGTGAGGATAGCAGGAGTCGATTCCCCTGCGATTCTTTGTCAACGTTTCAAGGGAAGATGGATGCGCAACTCAGCGAGCGGGAGCGACCTGACAACCTGGCCTGGCTGGCCACCCTGGAACCTTCAGGCTCAGGTCGATCGGTTTCGGACGGCGCGGCGGCAGGGGGGTACGTATCCTCTGCCACGCGATAATATTGGCCCAATCTGAGGAAGGGGGGTGTGGAGAAAGGTAGCGTTATAGCACGTGACTAAGAAGCAGTCAGCGTAAGAGACAAAGAAAGATGATCCCATTGACTAAGCAGTGACGTATATACACATGCCAATTACCACAACAGATAGTTGCCATTATCCATCATCCCCAACAACTACACACGGCATGTCTTGTCAAGGGAAGAGATAACTACAACGAAGTCATAGCTGCCTATGAAAGTGTTCCATGCCGTCCGTACGGTAGACCTATACCCCAACCCTACTCCATCCTGCTCCTACAGAAGGATCGCGGAAAAGTCTGTTTCCTTACAATAATCAACAAATGAAGTCATTTGAACGCCAAGCTAGTGGTTTTGATCAGCAAAAGTACACAAAATCAAGTTTCCACGGTTTAACCTACCTTTTCGGGTGTAATCAGTGCAGGATCTGTTCCAGCATAACCGAACTCGAACGCGAATAGCACATTCGAGCCGAACTCATGGCCGAGACCACCGGGCAGCAGCTCACAGAGCTGATCGTATGAGAGCTCGTCGTACCCGCCATACTCGAGTCCCTGAGTTTCGCAGAAGATCCTGAGGTAATCTGCCCACGATACGTACTCGCCGACCGCGAAAAGGTTCACGTTGGGCTCGGCCTCCGCGACGGCCTTGACACAAGGTCCAAAGTCCTTCCCAACATGCCCGAATGGGATGCCTTTGTCACCGGGGCCGATGCCGCTCATACGCCAAGTTCCATCGGCTTGCTACGTCAAAATGTCAGTCGGTGCGAGGCCAAGGTTAGAAATTCGAGCGCAGCTGCCACGTTCATACCTTCTTAGGCGTCGTTGGAAGACCCCATTGCCAGGGGAGCTGGAAATAAATGGGGGCTTGGACCTGGGAAAACTTGTTCCGGAGAGCGGGAAGGGTTTGCGCATACTCGGCGGCCTTCGCCTTGGAGTCCATATGGTACAGCTTGCCGTACTTGCCACCGCTCTCCTTGGTCGCATTTGCCATCGAGCTGAACACGTAGCGATGGAGGTCCGGTACAGTGGCAGCGGCGTCGGCTATGTTCTTTGCCTGCTGCAGCTCAACCTCGTAGCAATACTCAACGAGTTCCTGGTCGGGTCGCTTCTTGGCGTTGCTCGCAGGATCTCTGATAATGGTCCAAAAGTCGGTGACGCCAAAGATCACGTCTGCTCCGACAAAGGCACGCTTGAGCGACTCCACGTCGTCAAGATCTGCCTGGACGACTTCGGCACCCTTTGAGGCCCAGGCCCGCGCGGCTTCGGACTCTGGATTCCGCGTAATGCCACGGATTTTCCACCCTGGCGTTTGGAGGTATGTGTCTGCGACAGAGCCGCCCTAACACATGTCAGCAAATCAATACGCAAGTCCAAATCAAAGGTTGAAGATTAATGCACCTGTACGCCAGTGATACCCAGAATTGCAATAAGCTTCGACATTTTTAGGAGCGTTAAATTCGATATACGAGGATGGATGTGAGGAGAGTCTCGATGCTTGATACTATCGTTATAAACCAAGGTAGTGGATTCTGCGTCTGCTTTGAGCTTAAGATTGTACGGAAAGCAGCCTTCTTAAGGACTATTTATACCTCTCCTTTCCCTTGTAAACGCTACAAACTTTTAAGATATCTACGAGACGTTACTAGCCGCTGGGCTTTGTAACCAATTATTAATATCTATCCTTTGCGTCTGGCCCATTACTGGCAAGCCACATCACGCATGTGTAAGAGTTGGAACCATAGAGATTCCACTTGGATCATCTGCACTGGAACAGCGCGAATACACGCAACACTTCATGTTGCTTAAATCAGCACATACTTCACATAAGCTTCAGGTTACAGGGGGACCAATGCCCCGATCTGGCTTAGAGCTAATGTGCCGATCTGCCGGTCTTACCAAGGTTGCAGGGGGGGGACCAATACCCCAATATGGCTTAGGGTCAACGTGTTAGTCTGCCAGTCTGGGCCTAAGTGTGTACTTGTTGATTCTGGGTTGGTGATATTGTATAAACCATTTGTTGAATAAAGATTTTGTATCCTGCGTAAGGCTTTGATTTGTCAGATAAGTAAGCAATCAGGCAGGATGTAGGTCTAACTGCTATTATTCATATAGTTCCAAATGATATAAAAATCAATACATAAGTCCAAGTCAAAGTGTGAGGAGTAATACACTTAGAGCCTGATCGGCAACTTCGATAACAGTCCGATATCAGCCGTACTCCGATAAGAAAATACATAGGGTTAGGGTTAAGGAGAGTTTGCTGCAAGGTCAAAGGTTAATTTGGTAAATGTACTGCTAGGGCCTAGTGTGATATAATTTGAGTTTGAATAGTACTTATGGCTGGTGCTTGGTCTGTAATATCGGTCCTTATTCAAACTTACAAGAGTTATTGAAGTTGCCGATTAGGCTCTTATATACTAGTTATACCTAGAAAGATAGTGGATTCTACGTCCGCTTTGAGCTTAATATTATATAGAGAAGAAGTCTTCTAAAAGACTCTTTATATCCCTCCTTTCTCTTATAAACGTCACGAACTTCTGACATATCTACAATGCTTTGTTCAGAATACAGAGGCAAGGTAATTGACAGCGCCTTGCAGGGATGACGGCTTGCTATCCGTGAACTGCCTCAGGAACCTGACCTTTGAGAGGACAGGCAAGACCGGGTGGAAAATACAAAGTAGAGGCTTACGAGGAGCGGGCCTTAGTCACAGACGTGTTGCTCGGTGGCTTGCGACGCTGCGCTCCTGAATTTGTTATCGTGCGCTGCGAACTCATCTTGCAGGAGACAAAAGTGAACGAGAGGGTTCCAGGGGTAGCCGCTGCCCGCGTAAACCTGGATGAACTCCGCGTCTATGTCGTTTGGCACGCTGATAATGTCGGAGCGGAAGGAGGCTAGGATATGGGTGTCCTGCTCTGCTGCTGGGCCCATACTATGTGCCGTGCTGTTCTCGTTATCTTTCAACGTCTATACGCCGTCCTAACCTCGACGTGTGGCTTGGGCTCCCGACCCGGGGGAGGTGGCAGGGGTTGACTTCGGCTAAGCAACCGCCTCAAGGCCGCGGCCTGGTGTCTGAGATTCTACAACCTCGGTCAACCAGAGTCAGGGTAAGCAAAGATAGTAGGTTCTACGTTTACTTTAAGCTTAAGATTATACAGAAAGCAGCTTTCTTAAGGACTATTTATATTTCTTTTTTATAAACGTTATAAACTTTTACAGTATCTCTAATACGTTACTAGCCGCTAGGCTTTAAAACTAATTACTAGTATCTATCCTTTACGTCTAGCTTATTACTAGTAAGCTTAATTATATATATAAAGGTTGACCCCATTTAGAGGTTCTACTAAACGGATTTAAACCAGAATATTTTAAATATAAAGCCTAATAGTTTATACAACGTGTTAACTATAGGCAGTAGGAAAGCCTAACTCTAAGCGGATCACCTGAGGATTATAATATATATATAGAGCGCGGTAGAAGGCGGTGGTAAAGGGCAGCAGTAGACGTAAGCCGTTTAGAACTAACATTCGTTAGTTGTCTTTGTTAGATAGTACGGTGCGTGTAAACTTAATAGGGAGTAGGGTTTAGATATCCCTTACCTAGGAGACTGTAGATGCTAAGGGCAAGAACATAATAGCGTAGGCGTCAGAATCTTCTGTGTGTTGTGATTAACTTTACATAGATTTAAACTCATTTTACCCCTCTTCCTATTCACCAAGGCGACCCAAACAAGGGGTTAGAAGGAGATTTATATAGAAGTAATAGACTGCGGTAATAACTGTGTATTAATAACGCTCCTCTACGATACTGCGCAGGCAGCTAAGGCTACTATGTCCCACCACAATGTAGCTAAGTTACATAAGTAATAAGTAAAACGCTATGTGATGGAGCAGATAATGGGAAAGGCGTGGGGAGCATAGGCCGCCACAGAGAAAGGAAAAGAAGAAATAGATGAGAAAACCACAGCCACTCTAAACCACGTCCGATCAACGTAAGAATAGGCCCAATCGATAGGTCTTGCAATTCTCAGATCTAAAGTATAAAAGATTTTCTGAAAAGGTCTTGAATTAACTTCGAAATCGGGAAAATAGTGTTTTTGCAATAAGAATAAAGATGTAGTAATAACCAGGCGTGTATTCTGCTATCTCTCCCCTGCGTGTGTATGTGCGGAGTATTAAGGTTGTGTTCCTGTTCCTTCTGGCCCCCGTCCTTCTAATAAATAGGCAGGCCTTCTTAGTCGCAGTGACTATTGGCTGCCAATCCAATCAATCCCATCAAAATAATACTAGTAATAAGTGTAGAAAATATGAAAAGCTATTCTGAACAGTGTCCAATGGCTCCGTCCTTTTGTTGCCGGCATGCCTGTACAAGTTAGACGTTGTTACGTTAATATTGCTTTGTACTTACTTCACCCCATTGTGATAGAGTACCATCATATGTACAATACCATAAGTCGCCGGGAGCAATTCTTACTTCATAACGACAAGCATCTTCAGTAATGGTGTTACTCCTTCTCGAATCATAATTACAACTATTTCTTATTAGTAGTAATTCTTAGTATAGGAGTTACGTGACTTACTGGCATCTTCTTACCATTGCCAGAGATTGTCCAGCAAGAAGAAAAGTAGTAAGGAAAACAAGCTTCATTGTAAAAAAGATATATAAAATGTTATGATAGTTTCTTAGGATACAAAGAGGTAGTAAGAAAGTTAGGTTAAGTACAATTAGTATTTACAGTAGAGAATAGCCATACTTTATATCTTCTCGTAGGTCTTATCTATATAAGAGCTGTTATTAGGCTTAAGTATCCTAGGAAAAAGACCTATTCCGCCTTTATTTATAGACTAATGCATCTAATTAAAGTCTGTTATGCTACAGAGAATGTAACGTCTGAGCTTTAGTAGACCCCTCTAGTAATTTGGAGTATTGCTACTTTTGTCATAGCTTTGCCTCCTTAGTCGCTTTACTCCGGATTATAGTTAAATTACATTAGACTGACTGGCTATGCACCGCGTGAGTGTAGAACTTTAGCCAACAACCCTTCCTCGGTGTGAGGAAACCAGCCCGGCGATCACCGAGGTAAGAGTCCTTCTGTTCTCTCATTTCCCCCTTCTTTTTCTCAGGCACTCAGCTAACAGTTTGGCCTTGCAGGACAACATCAAGCGTGGCATCACCTGCTACTATAATTTCTGACACAGCGTTGGCTTTTCATCGTACGATGCCAATAGAATAGATTGGACTACGCAAAGAAAGACAGCTGCGAACAGAAGGTTAGAGAACGTGAGTCGCGCAATCTTACTATAGCTTCATAGATGCCTATTTGAGATCCACTGTATAACACGAAGCATCTCTCGACAGGTTTTGCGCGAGAGACGTTTATTATATCACATGACTTGCTTCGTGGTTCTAAATTTTTATTTTTATTTTTTTTTTTGAATGTAATTTCTTCCCATTAGATGCATGCATGCTGTCCTCGTACTGAGTTCTTTCTTCTGGTTTGATGCTTTGAAGCTTACACGCCGAACTCATCAATTACACTCCTTGGCTTTGTGTACTTCCCAATTCCGACAAAGGGCATATCCAAACCAAACGCCCTTGGCCCCCCAACAAGCATTCCCTTCTCCGTACACCAGAGAGGGTGGGCTGGCAGGGCGATAACATTAACACGCAGACCGTAACGAAGATCCTGGGAGCCGATGGCTTCCCCATCCTGCCCAAGGATTGAGATGAGATCTGGAACCGTGCAAACAACCTCTTCACTCTTCTCTGAACCTTCCGCATCGGTGATTGAAGCATAGAGATACTCGTTTTGGAAGGGTATGAGCATGTGATTCTCGGATGCAGTGGCATTTTGGGCCTTTGAGTCTCGGTCTTCGTTGGTAAGGGGGGCGATGAGGACACTGCCCATTGTGTAACCGCCACCCACATATCGCCTCACATCAATGATTTTGCCAGTGAAAAGGAGCTTGCCAGAACAAACGTCGAACTTCGAAAATGTTAGAAGGTGTCTCTATTGGATCAATTACCTCGACGAGGTGAAGAGAGGCAATTCAAATCAAGCTGTAGATAGGGGTAGGCCTGCATTTGGAACAAGGCTGTGTCCAAGGCGCAATACTCACAATTGCATCAAAATAGCTCGACTTTCTCCTCCTTGACATGTGGACAGCGCGCCCAAGGTACCAAGCTTGAGATAGCGTGTTGGGCACGCCGTGGGACTTGATAGCTGAACCAGGCAGTGGCCTGGCGCAGACGGCACATCCGAGGCCCAGCTCGATGGCTGCTGTGCGCAAGAAGCGCTCCAGGCGAACGGGAGTATCGGAGTTCTGAGGCTCTCACGTTAATACAACGCAGAGGAGATATTGAGGAGAGAAAACCTCACGATGACAACGGAAACGTTACCCCTGGCATCCGACAGGGCACAAGGAGTCAGAGGGTGACCATATACACTCAGCGTGGCTGGTTCAGGTTTAGGTCAACCTTCAAACCTCGTTGAGCTCGGGTGCACGTTTTGAAATTGCTTACCTTGGTACATAGTCGGATACGCTCTGCCCATAGCATCCCCGTCCACAACTGGAATATCGTAATGGACTCCCGTTGGGAACGCGCTCAGACCGTTTCCACCACCGCTGTTCGCCGTCAGCTCGTTCTCAAGTAGTTCTGATTTGGCTCCACTAACATCTCGTCGATGAATACCCCGTCGATAGGTTTGTTCCCTAGAATCTTGGTTACAGCTTCGATGCCGTTGGGGATCTCGTTGCCTCCCGCAATTCTCTCATTGATGACACTCGGCGTGCCGTACCACGAACCGAAACACACAGTGTCCGTATCCTTCAACGCCTTTGGAGAAATGATTCTCATTTTACCAGACTCGCTCGTCCGCAGAGCGTGGAGACTCTTAAGAAACTCGTGGTGGGTGGGACCTCCGCCACCGGTACCGAGCACACCACACCCAGTCGAAATGAGCTCAAGATCAACCTCAGAGACGAACCATACACCGCCCTTGACTTCCGGACGGTAGCTCCCGAGGTCGACGTGGAGTGAAGGCTTTGTGGTTGGCTCAAGGGCGTCTGGTACACTCTCCTTGGGTGCCTCATCCTGTTGCTCATCCTCTTCCACAACAACGGTACTTTCTGGCGAAAATTCGGGATTTTCAGGTACGCTGAGCTTGCCGACCGCCCTGATCTGTATCCTCATGGCTCCGTTGTCAACGTATTGAAGCGGCATCTTGTTCACCTCCACAACACGGACGTCCTCGGCCCCTGCGCCCTTCTGGATAGCCAGGTCAACCGCCTTCTGGCAAGTAGCTGCGACCACTGCTTTTTCGTCACGGCCCTCCAGAATCTCGATCACATCCACCTCACCAGAGATCTTACCAATCGCCGCGCCAACAGCATTCGCAGCTCCATGGTGGATTGGCTGTATACACTTCTCAACGCCGCCCAAGTCCTCTGTGAAGAGGAGGGCGCCGCCACCCACAAGAAGCACGTGGACCGGAGCAGCAGAGACTTTCATCTGCTCTACAACACCCTCGAGCATCTGCTTGATCTTTCGACGAGCGATTTCGACCGTTGAGTTAGGTATATCCTTGATGAGGCTCGGGTCTCCTAGCTGAGCTTTGCCAGAGGCGACGGCGATATCGGTCGCTGTGAGCGTGGGGCCGCCAAAGACCCGCGCCTGTTCAGTCAGAAAGTGCCCGACCGACGCAGGTCCGACCGTGACTTCGCCAAACTCCGAAGTCGCTTCCACCTTGCTACCGCCACCAAGGCCAATGGATATGACCTCCGGCATGGAAAACGCCGTCCTCACGCCGCCGACCTCAACGAAACCGGGAGCCTGGCGAGGAAAACCTGATGGTAGCAAAGCACAGACGTCTGTTGTAGTGCCACCGATATCCACGACGAGCACTTGCGGTTCCGCCGTGTCAGTCGAGGGCTCTGTCGGGTCCGCTTTCATAGCCTTCACTTGATCCAGGCCAGCGAGGAACGCAGCACCGGTCATGCTGTTTGTTGGGCCGCTAGCGAAGGTCTTGATCGGGTACTCGGCAGCCGTGTCGGCATCGATGAGAGTGCCGTCGTTCTGGGAGAGATAAAGAGGGCAGAATAGTCCAAGACGTGCCATCGCCGTTTTGAAGCCTCGCGTGGCCTTTCGTGCCGTTTTGAGGATCGCCGCATTGAGGATGGTGGCGTTTTCACGCTCCAAGAGGCCCGGAGGGCCGATGTCGTGGGAACAAACGACGTCAAGCTCGGGCGCTTCTTCCAGAAGAATCTTCTTGCATGTTTCTTCGTGGACCCCAGCGTGATCCAGCGGCGCGAAGACTCCGACAAGAGCAACAGATTTCACACCAGAGGCCACGATGTCCCGCGCTGCTTGCCTGATTTGCTTATGGTTGAGGGGTGCAATCTCCCGACCGTCAATTTCCAAGCCCCCGTCGAGATAATAGACGCCTCCATCAAGGATCCTATGCAGCCCAGAGGGAAAATCTGAGAATGGAGGGATCTGCCTTGTGAAGGGGCCGCAAAGACGAACCACAGCGACGCGACTGAGTCTCCGCGTATCGGCCTCCACCAACGCGTTGATGAAGTGAGTTGTGCCTATGGTGACGCTGAGGACCCTTCTCTGTTCGACCGCAGAGCTCACAAGAACGGCACGGATGGCTGCCTCAATGCCGCTAGTGATGTCAGGGGTCGTTAAGGCTTTGTGAGAGGCGAGGACGCCACGTCCAGGGGTATCCACGGCTGTGATGTCCAAGATGGCCGCGTCGGTGTTGGTGCCGCCCACATCGACGCCGATTCGGTAGAGTGCCATGATGCACAATAAGAATTGAAAGAACAACGATGAATAAATGGAATGATGCCCAAAAACTTCCTTGTAATGGGTGCTTTCCTTCGGCCAATGGCTGGGTGCAAGCACGTTCTTATCGACAGGTCGGGGTGGTTAATGTAGGCCTATAGCTCGTCTTCAACTTCCGCAAAGAAGTTAGTAAACCAGAAGATCCGTTCTCCAAGATATGAAGGACGACGAGATTGGTAAACAATGAGGTCCTATGTGAGTGGCGTGACTTGATCGTCCGCCAGTCCAAGTTGATGTCTTCAGTATTGATCTCGTAAATCATATTTACCAGGGGTCTTCAAGTAAGCGAATCAGACCCGCCTTGGTCGGCCAACCTCCAGCTGAACGAAGGCTACCCCACGCTCCTATGTAACGTAACAGAATGTACCCGGCTTGTTATTAAGATAGCAATGTTAGGATGTGCCAAGTCAGCCGCTAGTGGAAATGATAGGTGGTCTACTCACTTGAAGCGCCTACGATAACGGACTCCGGACTTAAATGACTCTGCCTCGACCGCATTTCTTCGACGAGCGGATCAATGCACGCTCCTGTCGGTCATCGCTACCTTCACAACAACACTGCCCGCTGTCTCTGTACTGGTGAATTTTGCCATGGGTCTTCAGGCGCTCGTACAGCGCGTGGAACTCCCGTTCGTTTCCCGATGGATCGTATGTCGAGTCGACCCTCAGCTGCTCCGCCATGCCGATGCGTTGACTAATACTATTGCTGTCATGACAGAACGACGACATTCGGCCGATTGAGTCCCAGCGGCGGACCTGGGGCTTCTTGATGTTTCATAATTTCTGTAAGGACGGTGAAAGACCGGGTAGGAGCCACGCCATGCTGACCAGGCTCTAGGGCTACTGGTTAATTGCAACATCACGACATACCTGACCGGCAGCGCCCTTGTTCCCCTCGGCCTTACTTGGTGGCAGGCTTTCATATGCAAGGCCTGACAGGACGTTGTTGCTGCAGTCTATCACCTAACATGCGACACAGGTATCGTTATCGGAAACCTCATCGCTACGGCGGTTGTCATCATCAACTCGCTCCCAGGGAGTTATTATAATCGTATGGCCCATACCGAAAGCCTTCCTGCTCCATGATCCTGCCACTAAATCTCCTTAGTGGGATTCCCTGTCTTTAGTCGAGTAGTTTGGGGCATGTGGGGGTCCCAATTCGTCGTCTGGAACCGCATCTTCCTGTCGCTTGGTGAGTGTTTTGCTACCCACTCGCGAAGTAGGCTTCTGGATCTGACAACTATGCAACAGTCTGGTCGGCACTCGCATTGTCCCTAGGAATCTGTTTTTGGTCACTTTTAACCTCTCATTTAGGTACGGCTTCACGGCCTGGGTTGGAGGAGAATGTGTCTACGTCATCCTCCTTTCCTGGGACCCTAGACTCGAATCCCACGTTCCGGACACGATGCCTGCAGACACCGGTATGACGACCGCGCAATTCGTGTCTTACATCATATTCTCCGTCTTCTCGCTCCCCGTCCTCTGGATCCGACCTCATCGTCTCGAAAAGTTCTTCCGCTTTGCCTGCTCCATCACCCTCGTCTTCTTCCTCGTCCTCCTTATATGGTCTCTTGCAACCATGGGACCGTCCGGTTTCGGCGATACAATAACTTCCGGGTCGAGTCTCTCCGACGCCAATGGATCGCATAGCGTGGCTTGGCTGATGGTTTACGGGATTGTATCGACGATCGGGTCTATCGCAGCAGGTATTCTCAACCAGAACGATTATTCCCGTTTCGCCACGCAGCCTAAGCACGCGATATGGGGCCAAGCTGTCTCATTCCCGTTTTATGGAATCCTCAGCTCGCTCATCGGCATCCTTGTCACGGCAGCTACGCAGCACCGCTTTGGCGGCGAGGCGATTTGGAACCCGCCGTCGCTTTTCGCCCAGCTGCTTGTCCAGGACGAATCCGCAAGGACACGTGCGGCGTGCTTCTTCGCAGGTCTGTGTCTAGTAATCTCTCAAATAGGCGTCAACGTCCCTGGTAATGCTCTTGCCGGCGGCTTCGACCTGGCTGCCACTTTCCCGAAATACCTCAACATCCGCCGCGGTGCATGCATCACGGCAATCTTTAGCATCGTGGTCAACCCATGGCGGCTCGTCAATACCGCAACAATTTTTCTGACGGTGCTTTCGAGCTACAGCGTATTTCTTGCCCCGATGACAGGTCTGATGATTTCGAGTTACTTGATCGTGAATAAGAGGAAGATCAACGTCGATGACCTGTACCGAGACGGCTCAGAGAGCATCTACTGGTTCTCTTACGGACACAACTGGCGGGCGCCTGTGGCAGTAAGTGGAGGCTGTTCTTTCCACAGTATATTCGCTTGTTTGACTAACATATTGAAGTGGCTCGTGGGTGTTGTTCCTTGCATGCCTGGATTTGTCGCTGCTGTCGATACGTCAGTGACTGTGAGCGAAGGGGCCATCGAGCTGTACTACATGTCCTACATGTACGGCCTTCTGTCGAGTGGTCTGGTTTATGCTCTGCTACACAAGGTGTTTCCCGCCAAGGCGCTCGATTCTTTTGTGAAAAACTCTCCTTCTGCCCGGGAGCTCCAGCACTTGCACCAAGGCAAGTGGGATGTTACTCTGGCCGAGACTACTGACGTTCTTGAGTCGAATTTGAGACGTAGAGAAGAGAATAATAGTGCAGTGGCTGCGAGAAAGGAGGAAGATGTCTGATTGTTGTCGTCGTTACGTAGCAGATACCATCCGTTCTCCTTGACTTAATCAGGGTGGCTTGTACTCACCTCAATTTCTCCGTTTGATGATATAAGCAGAGATGCAATTGCGCTCTTCTCAGATATCAAGCCCAATGTAACTTCGAATCGGCATGGCCACGTTACGCCACGTGGACAGCCCTAAAGAGACGTTAAAGTAGAGTAGTGCAAGAAACCCATCAATGCAAAAAGCCTCAAGTAATGGATAGTCATCCTAGTGTCGAAGCCTCAGAAACGGCCTTCCCGTTTCCCGTTTTGGTCACTCTCTTATGCCTCCAGACTTCTCTTGCTTAAGGAGTTTCAGCCATCAATGGGAGATGGAGGAGAATGGCCGGATGGGAAAGGGGTATACGGGAACTTCGTCTGCCAGCTGACCACTCGGTGGCCCAGTCGCGAGGCTCATACACCACCCACTGTTACATCATCATCACCACCACCATCACCACCGACTTTTTCTTAGGGTTTTGAATGTAACGAGAACAACGTAGGCAATATAACTACTACTCTGTAGGGTGAAATATAAGCACAATCATATATAAAAAACCCCATTTAGAAATTCCATTCTTATCTGCACTGAAACATCGCGAATGCATGAACACTTCATGTTGCTTGAATCAGCCCATACAGTGACGTGTAAGAAGTCTGGGCTCACCACACAATGTGCTACCTCAAGTAGGTGAGCCCAGACTTTTTACATGCCACTGTACTCTACACACTTGAGCCCAGACCGGAAGACCAACACTTAGACGCTAAGCCCGACTGGGGCATTGGTCCCCCCCTGCAACCTTCTTTGTAAGACCGGCAGATCGGCACCTTGGCTCTAAGCCAGATCGGGGCATTGGTCCCCCTGCAATTGACCTCAAGCTTATGTACCTGTTAGTTATGGGTTGGTGATATTGTATGAACCATTTGTTCGATGGAGGATATGTCGTATCTTGCATTAGGCGTCGATTTGTCAGTCAAATGAATGAAAATCAGGCAGGAGGCCGATCTAATTGGGATTGTTCGCATGATCGCAAATGTTATAAACATGAGGATTCGTCGCCTGTCCGAGTCAATCTGGCTATCGAAAACCAACAACCGATCTCATACATACCTACTTCCCCATTCATCTCTACATTATCCAAAATGTCGACCGACAGCCTCTCTCTAGCCAACAAGGTGGCCATCGTTACCGGTTCTGGCCGGGAAAACGGTATCGGCGCGGCTATTGCCTTAGCGTTGGCCAGGGCAGGCGCCCGAGTGACCATTAATTACGTCTCTGAATCCTCATCCACCCGTGCTGCACAAGTCGTCTCCAACATTGAGTCGACCGTTGGGAAGGGCTTTGCTACCGCTATTAGGGCTGATGTTTCTACCCCCGAGGGGAGCAAGAAGATCGTGGACGAGACAATGCGTAGCTTTGGAGTCGACTACATCGACATCATCGGTGAGTGACATAGGTCCAACTAAACATTACAGCCAGCCTCTAGCGTTGTGATACAAGTGAAATTGGATTGCTAACGTAAGCAAGTCAACAATGCTTCATACATGGTGCCGGGAGGGGCGCTACAAACCTCCTACGAAGACATGATAAAATCATTCCAGGTCGCTGTCGTCGGCCCAGTGCTGCTCCTACAAGCGGCTTACACCCACATGTCTCACAACGGCCGCATCATCAACATCGGTAGTGTTGCCTCGAAGATGGGATTCCATCAGATGGCAATCTATGGAGCTGTCAAGGCCGCCATGGACCAACTCACCTGGACGCTGGCTCAAGAGGTGAGTTTGCCGCGTGTAGTTTCCATCGCAAAACGCAGCAGACGCGGGAGTAGTAGCGAGGTGCATGGTGATCATTTTCTGATGGTTCATAGGTCGGCCGGGATGGCAAGAATATCACGGTGAACACGGTCGCGCCTGGCCCAACATTGACGGATACGCTGCCACCCGTCCCCGAGGTCGAACCGATGAAGGATTTCCTCCTATCGAGGACCAGAGCCGAAGGGCGAGTGACAATGGTGGAGGATGTTGCAGACGCTGTGCTTCTTTTGGCAAGCGAGAAGAGTCGTTGGATCACCGGGCAGTTCATATCCGCCAGTGGTGGCATAAATGGTGGATAAAGTGTCAGACCACTCCCATAAACCCAGCAGTGAGTTCATGGACATGCTGTAGAGGGACGAGTTGGCTGGCAGCCAGATACCCGACGAGGAAGAAGACCGCCCATGTATGAAGGATACTGCAGTTGCTACAGGAAGGTGCATTATCATTGTTATCATCACCTTCAGAGTCAGTCGTTACAGCAGAATACACACGGTCGGCACTGTATAATTGCTTCTATTGTTATTACTTCTACGCATATTACTATTCGATATCTCCGTCAATACTCATCTTTTTAGCAACATTTCCTCCCCCCCCCCACCCC